>MJUU01005607.1:28462-42835 GCA_002080025.1 Modiolus philippinarum
ATAATAAGAAACGGAGTAAACACAATATGTCTCCCAAACTTCGTTTGGGAGACATAATTAACAAGTTTCGAATTTTGTAATATACCTAGTGCAGAGCCTTCTATGGTAAAGAACTTTGGTAAGCAAACTCACATACCCCAAGCCCCAACATATCAGATAACCCTTCATCATTGAACTCGGGGATAAAAAAATTAACAAAATCCAATTCCAAGTATATCTTTGCACAAGCATCCTGTAAAATAGAAACTTCATATCTAGAAAACTGTTGTATGAGTAATCCGGACAAAAAATGTATTCTATAAGCAATACTTTGCATAAAAATGACACAAAGGTCAACAATGCGTATTTTACATGTTCAACACGGCGGGTGTCTTATAAGAGCAGGAGATGCTAACTCTACCGGTGCATCTGATCTCACCCATGGTTTTTTATTGGGTCCGTGTTGTTCATCTTTGTGTGTGTGTGTGTGTCTTCATTTTCTTTTCTAAGCCGTACCCATGTTGTGTCCCTTTTTTCTGGTGTTGCAATTGTCCTTGGATTGTTCGCTTTTGGATTGACGGTTCGGTTCTCACTTACTTTCTGAAAAATTATCAAAAATCAAAATTGAAGTAGCATACACATCTCTGAGCAATCTAGGGGCAATCAACATACGAAATAAAAACTTTCTACTTTAAAATTTGTTGGAGAAGTTATCTGCACTAATGGTGTACCCTTTACGCGATATCTTGCATAATAATTTTTAAGTTCAACAATGTTTTTTTTTATTATTATTTTTTTTTTGCAAAAATAAAAAAATCAACCCCTAGATGCTTTGTTTGGGTCGTTATAACTTGGAGATGATTTGTCGTCTACTTGACATTTAACCCATTTTCTTTCTTGAACATATGTTCAATAATGTTGATTATTGTTTAAAAAATATCGGAAATCAAAATCCATGCAACAAGCACATCTTTGATATATGCACAATCAACCTGTAAATCAAAACCGTCCTATCGTAAAAACTGTAGGAGGAGTTATCCGGACAAATTATGTACCCTTATATGCAATATCTTGCATAAAAATTACGTAGTTCAACAATGTCTATTTTTGCAACAACAAAAAAAAATCTAAATCAAAATCTATGGAGCATGCAATTTTTTAATTTATGCACAATCAACCTGCAAACCAAAAACTTCAACCGTAGGAGTTATCCGGACAAATCTTACAACCTATCAGCAATATCTGGCTAAGAAGCAGAATCACTCACCTGACGATATTTTCACACGCAGGTGAGGGGAGTGATGTTATCCAATAGGATCATGTGTTAAAATATTGTCTTTAATAGAGGTCTTGCTTTTTTTTATCTGATCAAAACAAAGTAAGGAATCTTAGTTTGGCTGAATTTGCTTCAGTAGTTTAAGCGAAAAAAGATGAAAAAGATGTTCCTAATCGAGAGCCATTTTAAATGAAGGTCCGTGCTAGGAGCCATTTATTTTCTTTTCGGATATGTGCACCTCTTTTAGTCGATCTGTTTCTCCACTCTTATGAGGCAGATTTCATTGAAAGGCTTCTTCAAAATAAAGACAAAAACTGGCCCAGTCCTCCGTTATATAAATGATATTTTATCACTAAACAACCCTCGCTTTGGTGATTTTCTTCATCTCATTTATCCAGAAGAGCTTGAAATTAAGGATACTACAGACACTTCCACATCGGCCTCGTTCCTTAACCTTCATCTTGAAATTGACAACAGAGGTACATTACAAATTAGGTTGTATGACAAACCCGATGACTTCACTTTTTCCAATAGTCAATTCCCTTTTCTTTGTGGCAACATTCCAAAAGCACCAGCAGATGGAGTTTACATCTCACAACTCATTCGCTACTCAATTGCTTGTGGTCGTTACAGTGACTTCCTTGATAGAGCCCATGAGTTGCTTACAAATAGACTACTTAAGCAAGGGTACGTTACCAAAAACTTACCATCACTACAGAAGTTTATCGGCCGACATCACGATCTTGTGTATCGTTACGGGATATCTGTTTCCCAGATGACAACAATTCTTTCCCTCTACAACTAAAGTTTGTTTTTCCTCTATCGGATTTGACTTTACTTCCGCAGTTGACATGTTCAATAGGGCCGCTACACTTTATCTCACCAATGGTTTTTATTGGGTCCGTGTTGTTCATCTGTATGTGTGTATCAATTTTTCTTTTTTTTTGTCCCGTACTCAAGTGGTGTCCTTGTTTCTTAGTGTTTCCGATGTTGCCTTTGTCCATGGATTGTTCGTTCTTTGTAAAGGACCTTCCATACATCATTTCTGACTCAACCCTGGATTGACCCACTGATAGTGTGACGGATGCCGCTTAGTAGTGCAGGACATGCTTACTCTTCCGGAGCACCTGATGTCACTCCTGGTTTTCATGGGACTTCACACTATGAGTGCTTTAGTTCTTAATGTTGTTTTTTTTTTATTTCCATGCCTTGTGGCTGTCTCACGTCCTTGTTTTGTCTTTGTTTTTCTCTGTTGCCGATTTTGCCATGTCTTTGGACTTTTATTTTTGTCATCATCACTTCCATTGTTCCTTCGGTATTCTCCTGCCGTTGTTTCTGAAAGTTTGGTTGAATATGCATCAGTAGCTTCAGAGGAGAAGATGAAAATGTGAATTTTCCATATAGCAAATGTGAAACTATGTTCTGTGCTTGCATCCATGTTTTTTTATTAAATCAGATCGAATTGCGCAATCTTTGTAAAGGACCTTCAATACATCATTTCAGTACAGTTTAATTGAATTTATTTCTATAGCTTCAGAGGAGAAGATGAAAATGTGAATTTCCCATAGGGCCAATGTTAAACTATGTTCTGTGCTGAAGGCCATGTTGTTCGTCGAATAGAAATAAAATCAGCATTCTTTGTAAAGGTTCTTCCATATATCATTTCAGCACAGTTTACTTGAATTTGTTTCAACGGTTTCATTGCAGATGTTGAAAATGATGTTTTCCCATTGGTCCAATGTTAAAACTAAGATCTGCACTGGCGGCCATGCCATTTATCGAATCAGAACGAATCTTTTTGAAGGACTTTCAATACATCATTCCTGTGAAGTTTTGTTGAATTTGCTTCATCGGTTTCAGAGGAGAAGATGAAATATGTGACTTTCACATAGGGCCAATGTTGAACTATGTTCTGTGCTAGCGATCATGCTTTTTGTCGAATCGGTATAAAAAAAATCAGCATTCTTTGTAAAGGACCTTTCATGCATCATTTCAGTACAGTTTAGTTAAATTTGCTTCAATAGTTAAAAAAGACTGGTTCATTTATTTTGAGTAGTTTGAGTAGGAACCGTGTTTGCTATGTAATGAATAACGTACCACGCATATTTATAAAATGAAAGATTTACGAGAATTTATTGATAAGTGTGTTTTGTAAGCTTAATATGAAGAGTTGAAATCTATTTTTTTTCTTTTTACCGTAACGTCAGTCATTAAGATCCGGTTGTCAATTGGTCATTTATTTCTTCTTCTTGCTTGATTTACTTAGAAAAATATTGTCATTTTAAAAATACATGTATGTCGAAGGTAATAAAACTGCATTGTTCTTTAAAACCTTTTTAGTGGATTAAAATCAGTCATCGGCTTCAGTAGGCTTTTCATCCTGGGAAAAAATTTCTAAATAAACATATAAAGAGATTTTACTGAATCAAAATAAAACATCAACTCAGTACGCACAACACCATGGGAACAAGTTCCTAAAATTACAGTATTTAGTAAACGAACTGACAGTGTATCATAGTACACCCACGTCATAATCCTTTTCCTTTACTCATCGCTACCCATTTTGAAGATCCATGTTTCAAAAAGAAACATATGTGAAGTAAAGGCAAACGTGGTATACAGATATTCAAGTCCTATAATCAGTTAGACATATACACTTTGTCATAAATATGAAATTTTCGTATTTTCTGAGCCAAAATTAGATTTGGAAGCATTATGCACAAAAGTGTGTGGATGAAAGTATAATATTTTGCTTTAAAAGTGAAGTACGAAAGTCTAAAATACTACGAATCTGTTAGATCACTCCTTCGACTCGTTCTGAAACCAACTTTATGGTGAAAATGGGACATTTTTTTAAATCAAATATTGGGTTAACAATTTTTTCCCAAAAATACAATTTTCGATGCCTATCGTATACAGGAATGATTCTAATGAAAAGTTCAGCGATTTTCAAGGGATAATTGATTTTTTTAAAAGAAACAGCCCTTAAATATCTCAGCTATTCTCCCAACATATTCAATATGTATGACCAAGAGTATATTCAGCTTAGACATAGAGAACCGAAACCAGGTTCGCAACATACGTCGTCTGCTCTGCCGGCATCTTTTGTCATGTCGTAGAAATAATAGTAAATCTTTCCAACGATAAATTCCTACCCCTCTCAGATCGCAAATATTGTCATAATCGCCAAAAATTTCCCTCTTCAAAAATGTGGCCATATAATAAGGATGCACTGTATAACGTTTTTATCAGTTATGAAAGACCTTTCTGATTAGTAGTTTTGCCTTTGCAAATTTATAATTCTTTATTTTTTCGATGGCACTATTACCCGAAAAAAGTTCGAATTAGACCTTACTTAGTGTTTTTAATCTAGTAAATCCATATGATTTCACACTACTTCAGAAATGTGGGATGGCAAACTAGAGCGGTTCCGGCATCCTTAAACGGTTTGTTTCCACTCGTTAGCAACGGTTAGGTGTTCAGCTATCTAAATTCCTGAGCATAATTTTGCAGTTGTTGTGTACGACTTTTTTATGTTGCTGTGATTGGATAAGGCTTTGTGGTCATATGATGTTGCCTGTTGTCAATGTTGGGTTTCTGTCATTCTATCTAATTAAAAATTTTTACGTTGCGAACTTTTAATTTTTCATCCAAAATTTTTTTGGAATTTTCACATGAATAGTTTGTGAAGTATCAAATTTCGAATATAATTGATGAAGGCACACCACAACATTTATGCCATATATATGATTCAAAACTCTTCATCGTTGAATGAATTTACAAGCAAATTTAAAAATCTTCTGATGGTGTCTACTGATAATACCACAAATTTCAAACCAAAGTTGTCAATTAAGATTCTTTGATTGAAATGTACACTATGTAACTTGCAGAGCAGTAATAAATAACTTTTCTAAAGCGTTTTATTTGTCATTTTGAGAGCATAATTATATAACATTTTAAATCGATGGGTGTACTATCTTGGTATAATAATCTGTGGTACCAGTCAGTCCACCAGTAAAAAAATACAAAAATACCAAAGTTGCATCATGAACAGTAAGATTTAGTTATGCTGTACACGTGTTTCAAGGAGTAACCTCTCATCAGCAGCATAAGAACCAAATAATATGGAAAGTAATAATCCAAAAATAGTCTGAAACTATAAAGGCACTCTCCAACTTGATCTAATGTGGTAACTCGTCTGATTATTGAAATTTTTTTCTCACTTAATACAATTTTAGAGAACAATTACAAAAAATTATCACAACTGAATATAGCCTCCATATCGTAGTAAGTAAGGATCTTAAACAACAAATGCAGGCTCTTAAAAAATATTTACTTCAATGTTTGGGAAAAGCAATCTGGATCATTCTTGAAACTTCAAATGGAATAGTCAAAACTACCAGTGCTTTAACAAAACTGGAATTCCAAATAGCGATAGCTTCGATGAACGGGGTGAGTTTCTTTCTAACAGGGAACATAAATTCATATGTTTCTGTATGTAATACTAGTTAAGCCCTTTACCGACACACACGTACATTTCAAAATGCATTCTTCGATGACCTCTTATATAGTGCAATATATACAGATTAATACATGGGCATTTCCATATTGGCCTGGTTATCATCCCGGGACACCCATATTGGCCCGAGACGTAGTCGAGGGACAATATGGGTGTCAAGTCAATTCACCGATGTTTTGTTATAGTGCAAGTGATTAATTGTTGATTAATAAACAATGGAAGGATTAAGAGTAAATGTACATGAGACAAAATCTCTACAAATACATGGTTAAAAACAAGCAAAGAAATAACGCTTTTATTGTTGTTCTTCATCTTGAAGTTACCACGAGGCCTTCAACAATGTACTTAGCCATACCTCATTGTAAGTTCAAGACGTCCCCTAGCACTAGCATTAATGTTTTTAAGTGCAAGTCCATTCATATTATGTGTACATCTTCCAGAACATTCGCTTATTTGGACCGTACGCGTACGGTCTGGACCATATTCGTATACTCGTCAATGCAAGTGCATTCTCATTATATCTACTTACAATGCGAGTCAATTCATTGATGACTACATACAGTGCAAGTTCATTTACTGCAGTCCTTTTAACAAAATATTTTACGATAAATTTTAATCGTAAGTCAATATGAAATGTTTAAGACTTACGACTAAATTTATCGTAAGGTTTTTTGTGAAAAGGGTCGCAGATGTCTATACAGAAAGTGCAAGTATATTCACATTTTGTTTCAAAGTGAATTCACATTATGTCTCCATAAAGAGTGAGTCAATTCATCGTAAGATCGATGACTACATACAGTGCAAGTCCATCCACTGATATCTACGGACAGTGCAAATCTATTTATTTACTGATGTCTAGAAAAAGTGAAAGTCCATTCATTGATATTTACATACAGTGCAAATCAATTCATCGCTGTCTATATAAAGTGCAAAAATGTGGATAACAAGAAACATCTACAATAGCTGAGGATTACAATCACATGCCACAATCTGCCAGGGAACTACAAAGGAAAAAACACAAATAAGACAAAAGACAAACGAAAACAACAAGAGGAACTCGGGACAGCCGGACTTGGTACCGGCACTAGCAAAAGTCAGCGGTAGGCTTAAACCGGTTTGTGGATACCCAAACCTCCCTTTTATCGGTCCCGTTTCCCTTTAGTATAATAAACATACGAATAAAACCCAATATAGCTAGACTACTAACTCCATGACCACAATCTTGAAAGGAGAGACGATTACAATACGTAATTTTGAAAGATGGGTCAATGGGTGCTCGCCTCTAAACTGCCGGCTAGCTCAAGGAGCCTAGTCTGCTGGTAAAACACCGTCGCACTACAGAAGAAAAATCAAACTCAAAACTTTCCGAAGGATTTGGTCAAGAATCATCAGATATTTCGGTAGACATCGGCAGTATTAGTGAGAGGCCAGTATGTGTGTAATATTTTCAAGTTACTTTATCTCAAGGCTAATTTAAAGGATACAAGCATAGTATCTTGTCGATATATCCTATTACGTAAAGAATGTAAGTTGCATCCCAGCTTTACTCGATCTTTAATCAGTTTAAAGCACATCCGTTCACTGGTGTTTACAAACAGTTGTCAAACCACTTATATCTGAATATAGCACACGTTCATCCAAAGACTGATTTCTACAAACAAGTTCAATCCTGATATATACATATTTTACTTAAAATGGATTGAACACATGTTATAACAACTGACGAGTAATGAGGAACATGACTGTAGCGTTGTCCTATTTAGCAATGAATTCCGCTCAAGCCTATGTTATAGGGTCGTCATGAATTTACTGTGATTTCTGAACACCGCTCGTCGTTGCATCCCTCATAGTGATATTTTAGGAACAATAATAAAAGCGTTGTATCATTGTCTAGTTTTACCATGTATTTGTACAAAATTTATTTCGTTTATATTTATTCAAAATCCTTTCATCGTTTATTAACGATCTTCTCTCATTATAAATATTTGATGAAATTTCTAAAATGACAAGAAGAGTATAAAATCATAGGTAAATGAAAAAAGAAGAGTTCCAACAAGCATTTTCAGGTGTCTGCAGGTTATTTAAAATTTCCTATTTTAGAATTTTGTGAAATTTTCTGTGAAGAGATATAACTGTATAAAATGTAAAATAAAATTTGGGTATCACCGTGCGTTTAAGCGGAAAAACTGAAATTGAAAATTTAAGGATTTTTCAAAGAAATGATAAGAAAAATGACTAAATGAGTGGATAAATTTAAGAATCTATCATAGATTTCGTTTATTCTTTGCATGTGTTTTAAACTCATTATATTGTTTGCATATAAAAATAAAAATTAGTGGTCACCGTTGAAATAAGCGAGATATACTTTCAAATTGATATCTATATGAAATCCTTTTTTTCAAATTATCTCCCCTTCTTAATGTCTGTGTTCTGTATATCCAGCTACAGATTTAAAGCACACATGTTTTACTTAATTTGTTTGTAATGAAAATGTTGTAAAATGGATAAGGAATAAGAAATTCAAATACTTTGGCACTTTATTTACATTTTAAGTACTTATTTTGTTAAATTTTTAAATCTTTGAAACCTAAATGAACAAGTATAAAACAAAAGTTGAGGAATAATACCACTGATACACCTTAGAAAGAACAGTGGTTGAGCTTATTTTAAAAACGTTTTAATGTTGGATGAAATTGTCAACATTTCTGAAAATACACTGTAAAAGTTTGTATTAATACTTAATTCATCTGTACCAAGCAAAAAATATTCAAAACTGGGTGAACTAAAAGATTTTATCGATATTAATATTAACTTAAAAAGAGCATTCTAGAAAAAAAAAATGACTGAGTATTAGAAATGCCAACTACAACACAACTGGAATCATTTATTAATTATCTTTTCTATCTAAATATAATGCATATCCATTCAAAAATGTTTACATACAGTTTAAGAGGTAATTTACTGCTTAAGGTAGTTAGCTTACCTGTACAATCATAGCCTATCATCTTTATAAGTATGCCAGTTACCTGCCAAATGTCGGTGGTTCTCTCGTGGTACTACGGCTTCCTGCAACAATAAAACTTACCGGCGCGATATAGCTGAAATACCTTTGAAAAAAGCATTAAAACATGTTAAAGAGCTTATTACAGGAAACATCTACTATGGCTTAAAATTACAATCACATGCCACGATCTGCTAGGGAACCACACAAGAAAAACACAAACAAGACAAAAGACAAACGTAAGCAACAATAGGAACTCGGGACAGCCGGACTTGGTACCTGCACTACCAAAAGCAAGCGATAGAGTTAAACCTCTCATTCCTATAGTTAAATAAACAAACGAATAAAAACCGAGTACATACCTAACTATGAGGTATGGGCACAGCCCATTTTTAAGGCCACATGTTGACTTCAAGATAAAGAACAACAAAAGCGTTGTTCAAATTGCTTTATTTTACCATGTGTTTGCAGAGACTTTTTCTAATGCGCATTTACCCCATACCCTTTCATTGCTTATACATACAGTTTAAGCTGATACACTGACAGATATATACTGTGTAACTTATATACACATACAGCCGATATCTTTATACAGTGCAAGTTCATTCACTGGTATCTATATACCACGCACGTTCTTTCATATAAATCTATATAAAGTGCAAATTCATTCACTGATATCTATATATCATGCAAGTTCTTTCATATAAATCTATATAAAGTGCAAATTCATTAAATGATATCTATATACCATGCAAGTTCTTTCCTATAAATCTATAAAAAAGTGTAAATTCATTTATTGATATCTATATATCATTCATGTTCTTTGATATAAATCAATATAAAGTGCAAATTCATTCACTGATATCTATATACCATGCAAGTTCTTTCATATAAATCTATATAAAGTGCAAATTCATTCACTGATATCTATATACCATGCAAGTTCTTTCATACAAATCTATATAAAGTGCAAATTCATCCACTGATATCTATATACCATGCAAGTTCTTTCATATAAATCTATATAAAGTGCAAATTCATCCACTGATATCTATATACCATGCAAGCTCTTTCATATAAATCTATATAAAGTGCAAATCTATATACCATGCAAGTTCTTTCATATAAATCTATATAAAGCGCAAATTCATTCACTGATATCTATATCATGCAAATTCTTCACTGATATCTATATACAGTACAAGTTCATGCACTGATTCCTATGCGATGCAAGTTCACTCTTTGTTAGCATTTTGCTTAAATCTTAAGGGAGTTCGGGGGACTAAAAACAAAAGGATAGATTTTTATTATTTTTCTGTGATTGAAAGGTTATGAAATTTTAGTAAAAAACCAATAGGTCACCGAACTGTTTTCCTTAAAAACTTCCGAAAATAACGAGATTTAGGTTTTTTAAATATAGTCTATATAGGGAGAAAATAAAATTTATGATTTTTTTTTCGAATAAAACGATAGATTTTGGTGAAAATTTAGTATTAAGTGTGTGAAAGAAATAACTTCGAGAAAATGAAATGAAAAATAGGGGTCACCAATTATAATTTTGAAAATGTTATTTTTCCCTTATTTTTACTATACTTACATGTATCTCCCTCAATAAAATAAGAGTTTTTCAAAATTGACATACTTTGCACACTCGCTGCATGATTGTTGTTTATTTAATTTCATTTATTATCAATAAACTATTCAAATCATTTTAACAACAATTTAAGGGTAGATTATAATAATTTTTATCAGATTGGCAAGATGGATGCGCAGTTTTAGACACCGAACCACCTTAACAGCACGTTTCTCATGGTGACAGAGGGATAAGTTGAAAGAAGATCAAACAAATTCATATTTATCAATTTTTTTTCAGGTCAAGCGAGCAAAATGTCAACTATATTCACCTCTTTCATCAACTCCTTGATCATAAATATATCTTGCATTCGAATTTATTGCTTAAATATTGGAGGTTGAAAAATCCTTAAATATATTGGATTTACTTTATATAAAGCTTTTAACAGTTTCAAAAGTTACAAGATTTTACTTTTTATTGTACGTGTAACTTTGGCATTTCCGTAATTTAAAACCACTGGGACGAGACCACTGCTGTCTCCGAGGATATTCACCAGTCCAGTATTTAGACTTGTTTGACTTTATAATTTTACCTTGCGTTAAGAAATTAACTGTTTTTATCAAAATTCTAACCTGTTGATATACTGAGGCTGCATTTCGTGTATTGTACTCGGTGGGTGTACTTGGTATTGGATTTTGCCATCCTTTTTTCGATATATTTTGTACATCATATATCGGCAGACGAGCGCTGAAGCAAAATGAGTAATGAGTATTTCTTTCAGACTGTCTTTGATTATGGCTTTTCATGTTATCTGATTTTAATGATGCTAATTAGGGATTATTCCCTGAAACACGTGTAAAGCATAAGTGATTTTACTGATTATAATTCAACCTGGATGTTTTTGTATTCAGATGAATTTCGATTGCATTATTGCAAATTGAGTCGTATCATCAGTATTATCTGACCTAACCTGTCCTGGGGTACGATTTCTGTTTGGACATGATATTTTTCACATGGCGGATGTTGCATGAATAGCAACATTTAGCACGTCTCACTAGTAAAGGACTTCATGTGAAGATATCCAATTTGCTTCATTTGAGCATCGGGACTGCATGTTGCAACGGATCTGTTAGAATTGCATACCGGTTATCTTTATTCAAATACTTATAACCCATTTGGGTTGTAGTACATCACATTTATAAGAACAAAACATAAAATAATTAATATTTACAATATAAAACAGTTATTTGTCTCCTCTCATTTCTAATGACTGTTGTAAAAAAAAAACGACTGTTTTAATTTGTTCAGAGGTTGACGGATTTAGTATAATAGTCAACTTTTTTAACTGATTCAGGGAATTAAAATTTAGCTGAGTTACCAGTATTCGTCGACACCTTGTACTTTTAAACATAACGTACGTAAATTAATACATCTGTACTTTGAAATATCATACAATAAATACAATATGTCGATTTTCTCAACAACTATCAATCACGTGAAAGTTAATAACATTAATGTAGATTATTTATGAATATGACAAAATTCTGAGCAATTAGTTGCGTAATATTTTCTTATGAGAATGAATGTTTTACGTATCCTGTTTTGAAAAGGTGCGGCAGTATTATATATTATTATCCTTTTAACTGACTTTTTCTCTTTTCACCATGCTATTTATATTTGTTATTGTTTTTGTCGTTAATAACATACTTGTACTAAAATTCATGCACCGAAAAACACAAAAACCAATCTGTTAGGTCATACAGGAGAATATGGACGTTGGTGAAACAGATTAATCTGGACTACAATAGGGTCTGTAAGTCTCGTTAACTTTTGAAACTTTCCGGGTTCGTAAATTGTACCCGGAATTTACATTTTAAACAAACACACATGACGTTTTAAGCAAATACTTGAACATTATAATCTTAAAACGTCATATTTTTGAGGGAAACGTTTCCAAATTTCAATCACTGTGTCACATGACGAGACTTACAGACCCTATAAGTGTGCAAACCAGACATCAGAACAATCAATCAGAATATAACTGCAATAACCCTTGCATGGGCAGGATGATGAGTACGACTAGAAAGTTCGCTAACAGCTAGACAAACGAGTTGCCACACAGAATCAAACCTCGCCAGCACCGGTAATATAATCAAAGATATCAAAGAGACACCCAATTTTCCGATTTTATATGCAATTTTAGATGGCAATCCCATTATCACAACGTAAAATATGCAGTAAGATAAATAAATGATGTAAAAAGTTGCAAATGAATTAATTAGTGAGACAGCATTCACATCATATAAAATAACATAGGAAATCCACGATTTAAAAAAATGTTCAAAAATGCATAAAAACCAAACGAAACCCGAATAATCAGAAATATCAAACATGTTTACGATAGAAGGAGTTAAACGTTAGTTTTAGAATTTACAACAATTTAGATAATATAGTTGTAAACAAAGTGTACACATAATCCCATGTACAAGTACATCATATCTAAGAAAAATAAAGAGCATACATCTCATACGCGGGAACAACTCCACTGCATTAAAAGACAAACTCCTGTATGCATGTACGAGAAATAGGGTTAGGTGTATAGTAAGGGTTAGCGTAAGATTTGGGGATAGGTTTTATTTTGGTTAGGTCTATGGTTAGGGTAAGTGTAAGGGGTTATATATAGAGTTAGGGTTAGCGTAAGAGTTCAGATTTTTATTTATGCTAGGTTATGGCGTTTATTAAGGTTAGTGATAGGGTTAGGATTGAAGTTGGATTGAATAGGTCAGAGTTACAGTGAAGTTTATGCAATTTTCAAAAAGAAATTATTTTAAGTATTATTTTGAACTAGGATTTATATATGCATTAACCGTGTCTTTGTTGTTATATTAAGTATATTCGCCTCTAGTGCCACAGTACTTCAAACTTACTAAAGTCTTAAAACATGATTGAAGATCGGATGTTTCTTGCTTGAGCAGCGGAAATATCTGGTCGACTTGAATTTAAAAAATAGGTTTCGGAGAAATTGCAGGTCAGAAATTCAAAACTTTCTTAGCTTTCATCTACTGTTTTATAAAGTTTACTTGCTTGGGGATAAGGTACTCAAATTCTTTACAAGCTTTGATGGTCAAAATGTATATTTCTGTTCGACGAATAATGCAATAATTCTTGGCGTATAGAGAAAATGAAAGATGGTTACTCTTGCCAAAATATCAATACTGTTATGCTTTG
The DNA here is from genome assembly GCA_002080025.1 of Modiolus philippinarum. Taxonomy (NCBI): domain Eukaryota; kingdom Metazoa; phylum Mollusca; class Bivalvia; order Mytilida; family Modiolidae; genus Modiolus; species Modiolus philippinarum. Next base: position 42,039 of record MJUU01005607.1, read on the forward strand.
TTTTAAATTCAAATTATAATAAAAATTTATTTCCGATGCCGATAACTGTAAATCATTATACTATGAAAAGTGTCTTAGAGATAAAAAAAGAAGCTAAAATTATTTCAAAACAGTAATTCGTACCAATGTGAACTTCATCAGAAAGCCAAAAATGAAGTTATGCACTCAAAAATGCAAAAGCAACTGTTTTCGGCTTCACCCGCGAGATACTACAATAGTGTGCAAATAACAACAACCAAACAGAATATCCCAGCAATGATTACCTGTGGAGGGAGAGATGATGAGTATGTCTTACATAAACTAGACAAACAAGTTACCACTCAAAACCTTATAAGAATCGACAATATCATCAAAGATATTAAAGAGCCACATGGAGTTCACTCATTGCTGCATTCAGTTACACAAGAATTCCTATCTCGAAAGTCCCATATCATGGTTTTGGTTAAATTTAGGGTTAGAGATAGAAATAGGGGTAGTTTTGAGTTAGGGTAGGGGTTAGTGTTATGGCAAGAATTGGAGTTCGGGTTCGGGTTAAAATAGGGATTAGAGGGAATATCCCAGCTCCCTTATTTGATTCCAGAAATTAAAAAAACAACAAGTATGCGCAACACTATCTTGTTGACATATGGCTAAGCTCTAATCTTATTAGTTTAATAAATTTGAAAATAGAATCTTAATATTTTGGTAAGTTATCTTTCTTCACATACAAAACGTATGAAAATTTTGACATCTGTGACCTTGACGTGACGTATTTATGTTCCTCTTGACTACACCTATACACTTGATTAGTATGATAA
>MJUU01005607.1:46126-64908 GCA_002080025.1 Modiolus philippinarum
AAGAATTTCATAAGTTTATTCAACAACTTGTTGTTAACAGATGTCTTTGGTGGTACAACAATCCCACCAAGGCTCTTCCCTGAATTATTAGTCACATAACCAAACCAGGGGATTTGGTATGTGAAATTGACATGTAAATAACATTTACTATATTTTTGTTAGTGTGATGATACAAATCGTAACAACAAAAACTTCTAATTGTACGATACAACATCTCATATTAATTCACAGAATTTGAGTTTTACTTTATATTTTTTGATAAATCAAGATAAGGATAAGAGTTGTTGTCCCCCACAGTCCAAGGACACCGAGACAACAGCTCATTTGGCACTGGATTCAAGTTGTCCGGATGTCCTTGGTCTTTAAGGGACGCCTCGCTCCCCTCTCTATTCGCTTTAATTTGAAATTAATATTTTTCGTAAATCCCTAATAAACGGGTCATCCAATATTTTTTATATGACATGTATATAATTGTTCTTTCAAGTCTTTCTGAAATAAATCGAAAACATTGATATTCTTTGGTTTAAGGTCTGAAACATAATAACATTTATAAATTTCAAATAAGACAACCGTTAAAAAGAGATTTAGTCCATCATATTTTCTACAATCAATTTTATAGCCAAATACCAGGGAATTCATATCTATTACATGTAATCCTATCTTGCATTTACATAGAATGTCTTTGATTTTTTTCCAGAATAATTTATAATAGGTGCAAGTAATAAAAAAGTGTTCATAGTCTTCTGTTACATTACATATATTGCATTCATTATGGTCAGTGACTTTCCATTTTTCTAAAAGGTATTTACAGGGTAAAATAAAATGTAGAAGTTTCCATCGAAAGAGTTTAAGTTTGTTTGTCCACAAGACAGTAAATATAAAATGCAAAGTATACTTTATTTTTAAAGACAAATCTTCGATTAGTAACTGAGATTTCCATTTTGTAAATCCTAATGGTTTCTCATATACTTTTAACCTCAATATATTGTAAATTCCTTTTGAAGAAATCTTCTCCAAATCAAATTTTTGTTTTTTGATATCTTCCAAATATACTTTCGTATTTGTTTGCACTATGGTTTGAAAGATTCCTCTTCTTTTAAAACAGAAACCCATTTCACTGGGATTGCTTTAATCAGTTTTGAATATTCCGAAAACCAGTTTGATAAAGTTGAAAGTTTATTCATTATATAAACTTGGGAAATTCTACCTTGATTATCGATTAGATCATTAACAAAAACTATATTGTCTTTGATCCAATTTGGATATATCAAGGATTTCCCTCCAAACTTAATGAATTTATTCCCCCAAATTATTTGTTGCCTGATATCTTTCATTTTTGTTGGTTCTGATTTGTCATATTGGTTTGCTTTTATCTGTGCTTTAACGATTTGTAAATAAAAATCTGGTAGTTCATCCTTAATTCCTTTAATAAGATTTAAATTATCAAAATTCATATTAAAAATTATGAAATTAGACCCAAATTTATTGAAGTAGTATTTTGGTATTATTTTCCAATTTGCATTACAGTCATTTGTGTGAATTAATTTTTTAACCCAGCCGATTCTAATTGCATCAATATAATTATCAATATCAATCATTTTCAAACCCCCCTTTTCATAATCCAAACAAAGTGTATTCCGTTTAACCTTTTCCTGTTTTTTGTTCCAAATGAATTTATAAATAAGTGTTTTAAACTTTGATAGATAGGTACTGTCCAGGTCGGTAACTGAAGCTATATAGGTAATATTTGGCAAAATGAATGACTTTACTACTGTAATTTTTCCAATCATAGTCAGATTTCTTTTGTTCAACTCAGTTACTAATTTCTCAGATTTCAGATAATATTTTTCTAAATTTAATCTCTTACACTTTTCCTTATCTTGACCAAAAAATACCCCCAAACATTTTATTGGCTCTTGACTCCATTTTATATTCCCTATCTTCTCTTTGCAGTGTTTCAACCTCCCTAACCACATTCCCTCTGTTTTATTCCTATTTAATTTCAGACCAGATAATGAACCAAATATTTCTATTAAATTAAGTGCACTACAAACTTCTTGTTTTGAACTAACAAAGACAGAAGTGTCATCTGCTAACTGGCTTATTTTCAAACTATGTGTTTTCCCGTCAACTTTTATTTGAATTCCTTTTATATTTGTATCTTGTCTAAGTCTACATGCTAGTATTTCTACAGCAATAATGAAAAGTATACAACTTGCTGGACACCCTTGTCGGACCCCGCGTTGTATGTTAAAGGGACTAGAAATCCATCCGTTATTCAGTATACATCCTTTTATATCCTTATACAGTGTTTTTATCCATCTGATAATCGAGTTTTGAAATCCAAATTTAATTAAAGATTTATACATGAATTCCCATTCTAAAGAGTCGAAAGCTTTTGAAAAATCAAGAAATAAAATAGCCCCATCCACATTAAATTTATCTGAATAATCAATTATGTCTTGAATTTGTCTAATGTTAAAACCTATATATCTATTACGAATGTAAGCATTCTGGTCATTGTGTACTATCTTATATAGAATTGGTTTTATCCTTTGTGCTATTGTATAGGCAATAATCTTTGTATCAACATTAAGAAGTGTAATTGGACGATAATTATCAAGAACAAAAGGGTCATCTTTTTTATAAATTAGTGTAATTAACCCCAATTTTTGTAGTGCAGTTAATTCTTCATTTTCATAACATTTATTGAAGACACTTACTGCAAAAGAATCAAGATATTTCCAGAAGGTTCTATAAAATTCCACGGAAAGCCCGTCAATACCAGGTGATTTGTTTAATTTCATACTAAAAACAGATTTTGTACATTCCTCAATTGAAAATTTACCCTCTAAATTACGTCCGTCATTTTCTGATAAAATACAATCAACATTTGTATTTTCTATATATTCATTTATTTTCTGAACATCAGGGTTTTTTGATGCATACAAATTACTGTAATAATTTTTTTCTATATCCAAAATTTTGTTTTGTTCATGAACTAAATTCCCTTGATCATTTTTTAAAGAAGTAATATTTTTCTTAGTTTGCCTGTTTTTTCTTATCCCAAAAAGTATTTAGAATTTTTTCCCCTTCCTCAACCCATCTTACCCGCGATCGAATTTTTGCCCCTTTACTTTATCTGAATATAATTTCCCTAAGTCTTCTTCTATAGTTTCGATTTTGCCAGAGATATATGTAATGTCTTCAGTGTTCCTGTCTGAAGTATCATCTATGATATTATATAATAATTTTAATTTTTTTCTAGGTTTAAAATTTCATTTTTTCTTTCTTTTGATCAATTTTTACAATATTTTATCGTTAAATCCTTGACATCTATTTTAAATAGGTCCCATGATACCGTTAATTCTTTATTTTGAGAAATTTGTTTGTATTTATTTATTAAATCAATTATTTGTTCTTTATATTTATCTTCACCCAATATACTTGTGTTAATTTTAAAATAACCTTTACCTTTATTTTTACAACTATGGTTTATTTTTAATGAGATGGCCTGGTGGTCAGTATAATTGATGTCAACTGGCCTAATATCATCTTTTAATATTTTTGGCCTCAAATCATTGTTAACTAGGAAGTAATCTATTCTACTGGCAATATCCTTGTTGTTTTTTCTTCTCCATGTATATTGATATATTTTTGGATTTAATACTCTCCAAATGTCTATTAGATTAAATTTCTTAATAAGTATCTTTATACTATTTACAGTTTTATTCATTTTCTTATTTCTAGTATTATTCCGTCTATCCATAATATTTAAGGTTTCGTTCATATCCCCTCCTATTATTAAAATACCCAATGCATGTTTCTCAATAATACCTGTTACCTTTTTAAAAAATGTTTTTCTATCTTTTTCATAATTTGGTGCATACAAATTTACTAGGGTGATGATACTGTCATCAGTTTCAATGTTCAAAATAATAATTCTGCCTTCGTTATCTTTATATTCATCTATAATTGCGTGATTAATATTACTTTTAATAAATATAGATACCCCCCTAGAATTAGAATTTCCATAGCTACTGTAAATATGCCCTTAAAACCCCCTTTAAAATCAACCGATTTTTCTGCAGTGAAGTGTGTTTCTTGTGCAAACAAAATATTGCACTTTTGCTTTTCTGCCCATAAATATAATCTTTCCCTTTTTTGCTTTTGTCCCAAGCCCTGACAGTTCAGAGAACATATATGTAATGTACTGTACAGAATAAGTGTATATATAGCATAAGATATATTTTTAAACACAAGTCACAAACATCGATCAAATACACATATAAACACCATATATAAAGTAAAACACCACACATATTTAAACATAAAACACAGACATCAAACGAACATACATATAACGTTAAGCATTGTAAACAAGGCAGAACTATTAAATTTTATTTTCCGGTATTTCCCGTTACTAAAAATATATACTTTGTTTTAATACCTAGTATAATCGCCCTGAGTACTTCAATCTTACCCAGTGATCTTACCAAAGTCTTTAAACAAACTGGACGATAGGACGTTTCCTGCTTTTTGGACGCACATATCTGGTCGACTTGTAATAAATAAGTGCATCAGAGTGATTATAGATATAATGTTATATAAGTTACAATCATGGTCAAAATGCATTTTCCTTAGCAATGAAAATGTTTAATGCAATAATTCTTCGCTAATTGAGAAATTGATAGATGGCTGCATAGCAATACTGTTATGCTATGGTTAAAAAGTCACCTGATATACAAAAAACAAAAACAAAAATTGTGCTTTATAGAACTATAAATACCCCTCCCCCTGCGACATCATGCTTGATTTCAACTATCTGTAAAATCAAGGGGAAATATAAAATTCCAACAAAATAGGAGCTACATTTGTTCGATGTATAGACAAACACTGTGGACATTTTCAGACATTTTGAAGAAGAAATGTGAAATAAGTTGATTACATAAAATGGTTACCCCACCTATGAATTTTGTCCAAAAAATGTTCAACTACCCCTCAAATCCATACGTATTTTCCCTTAAAAGCATGCCCTCCCACCCCCAAATCTGTTATCATAAGTTATTAAAATGCACATAATAGAACTCATATAGAAAGTTTCAGCTTCATTACATGAATACTTCAGAAGATTTGCACATAATAGAACTCATATAGAAAGTTTAAGCTTCATAACATGAATAATTCAGAAGATTTGCTGATTGCTGAATAAATCGAAATACCATTTCGCTTATTTTTCCATCCTAACATCAAATTTGAAAATTCCGAAACACTCGGCACACAAAGTAAGGTTTAAGAGGAGTTTCGACTGTTGCTCTGAGTGATCATAACAAAAATTCCTAAATATTGACGGAGTCGATTCCTAGGTATCAACTTTTTAGCCCAAATGGTCTAGGCTATTTCTTCAATTATTGGCTTAGGCGGTCAGTTTTATTAGTTGAGGCTGCAGGAGTAGTTGCAAAAGTACATACCTTGGGCTTGTATATGACATACCTTATCACGTCTGGTTGCAAATCGAAAGTGGTTTACACAAAGTGGGATACGAACTTGCAACCTAAAGGTGATAGACTAAAGTGACTTAACAGTACAAAAACTAACGAAACATCTCGGCCATCAAGACCATTTATTATACTAAGTAAAGTTTTTTTTTTTGTTTTTCTGTTTATTTTTTTTTATTTTTTTTTTTNGGGGGGGGGGGATTCTTCGCAATGTACTGAACAATAGGATGACGAAAAACCCTAAAACAAATCAATTAGATCATAACTTTGCAAGCTCCCCTGTTGCGATGCAAATAGCCTTAAATATATGATTCCACAAAATATATGTTTATCATCATTACTGGCATATGAAGCTCTCAATAATAATCACAAATATGCTAAATGTTTCAATTCGATTGGAAAATAATTTTGACACAGTAAATTTTTTAAAACGAACTCAAGTAGAATTCAAACGAAACATAAAATCGGTTAGTCTACAACAAAATTATAACATTTATCATGAAAAAGGGTCGATAACATTAAAAAGAATAAAAGATTATGTAATGCTAATAGACAATCAGAATGTACATAAAGTGTGTTCAACGGTAATCATTTGCATGGTTTCAAGCGATCAAATCTCTGGGAAAATAAAGTCGTTGGTAATAAATATCATGAAACCCTTGACAATTATATACTATGAGTTATTTGTTTTGCGAGTACGGAATGCTCAGCTTATATTGCACTGAAGGGGGCCGAAATATCTTTGCGAGTAGAAATAAACGATCAACAAAGTTTTTCGATAATTCTAATATTGATACATGTAAGGTATATGCTCTTTTTTTTGCGAATTTTGTGGCTAAATATACGTTTTCTTTATTATGTTTTGCCTTGCCTTGCAACGTCATGCAAGAATATTAATATGCTGTAACAGTTGCTAACTGCTAAAATTATCGAGAAATATTTTAAAAAGCAGAAAAAATATTAATTTCAAATGTATTTGCGACTTACCTCAGTACAATTTCAAGACCAAACGAAGATATTTTAACGCAAACTATATGTTTCATCTATTAAGAGGTTTGATGGTGTTTCCAAATGATCCATTATTAAACTACATGCATGTTTCCACCTGTCAGCAATATTGAATATTGACCAGGGGGTGCTTGAAGATTTGGAATTGACTATTTTGGTTCCACGTTTGGTTCTTGAAAATCTTATAATTTGTTCCATTAGGATTAAGTGAACAAGTATGTTCACCATTGGTGGCAAACTTCTGAACAGCGCAGAGACTCTCCCATACAATGACTTAATATTTCGAAAACAGCGTCATCTTGGTTACCGGATAAAAAAGCTGGATTCTTCATAAAAACAGAAACTTTATTATCCCCCATGGGTTATGTTATGAAGTCCGTCCATTAGTACGCAATGCTCACCTAAAGCACAGCAACAAGGTACAAACTTTGAAACTTGGCATGATAAAAGAGTTTAATAACGAGAGTGTGTGATGGATCGTAATGTTTGTCTCATGTCCTGGTAAAAAGTTATGAATGAAAATTCTTTTTCTCTATATGCAATACTGAAAACGTGGAAATTTTCGCGTTGAGGTAATTTTCGCTTATTTCGCGTTTTGGAATTTTACGCGAATATAACTTTAAACAACAAACGTTTTACATTCTAAATTCAAAGATCCGTGAATATCGTAACCACGCGAAAGGTTCGGGTATGACATTTCGCGAAATTAATGCCCGGCGAAAAATTACCACGTTTTCAGTAATTGATGAAATTTTTCAGATCATTTGGGCTTAGAAGCTGCAATTAGTCAAACGACTAAAAGTATATAGGGCAACTTCACAAGGTGTGTTGAAAATTTTTTTATGCATCCTCAGGGCATGACCTTTTGGGGTAAAAAAAAACCACAAAATTGCTTCCTCTGGTACTCGTCCTCCACCTTTGATCAAAGAAACTTGGCAATAGGTGTGTCAATAGCACTCTAACAGTTGTTTGTGCCGAAGTTTTAATAATTTGAAGTTTGTCCTCAAATAGACGAATTTTTTTCGCTTTTCGAGTTATCCAGTAATGACAGAAATTGTGTGGAGTTCTTGCGTGCTGGATTCTGAAACTTTGTATACGAGCTACATAATTTGAATCTTATTTGTGAATATTTGTAGAATTAACGCATGATGTCTGGTTGCATGACATAAGAACACGTTTAATTGTTTTGAAATATTATGATTAAGCATGCATGGAAGTTTACATTGATAGCTTTACATTGATGCTGATAATTTGAGACGGAACTAAAGATATGATTAAGTTGTTTTTTTTTTTGGAACTGGACTGCAGTTCTAACTTGATTAATTCCTAATACCCTCAGAAAAACCCTTACTTTTTTTTTTAATTCCACCAAGCATCACATGTTTTTGTTAAGATTGTTTACAATAGCAGGACTGCAAAATTCTTTAAATCTAAGTATGATAAATTTCCTGAAACTCTAACGACCTTTTTTTAACCCAGCAACCAAACCTTTTTAAGTTTTTTCAATAAAAATGATGCAAAAAAATGTGATTCTAATTTTGGTTGATCTCTGAAAAGCTCAAAGACCTGTTTTTGTTGTGGTCTTTCCCAGTTTTAAACTATAATTCTACTTCAGACATCTTTGACATCAGAGCATATAAATTTTCAAATGGCAGATATTACTCGGAAGAGATCATTACTGTAAACACATTTTATTAAATAATTCATTGCATACAATACATATATAATACATATACAATACATATACACATGATCAAACATTACAGTGAACCATTTAAAGGATTCGGAAACAAGTTATTAAAACTTATATTAATCCGTTTCCTATATAAATAAATTTACAATTGGTAACTAATTTGCTCAGAAGGTAGAATTTGTAATGAATTATACAATAAACTTTCAAATTTAAGTTTTTCAAGATGAAAAAAAGAAGGGAATTGATCTGAACAAAACATGTTGTCAAACATAAATGAAAAAAAAGAACTATATAAGCACATGCACTATGGATAATCTTAAGGTGGGACAGTTATGGTTAATTAATAACTCTCAAATCGTTTTGAATTTATTAAGAAAGACTGCACTGCCAGAAAAATCTAAACATTCTTTTCATAAGTGATTTCGGATGATCCAAAAAGTAAGTAGTCACATGATATGAGTGGGTCATCTAGAATATGTTCAATAAATTGGTGTCTAAGTGCATAATATCGATTACAGTGTAATAAATAGTGTTCCGTTGTTTCAATAGCACCGCATTGAAAGTGGAGAGTCAATAATATTTTTTTTGAGAATAGATGCTGGTTTAACGAGCTACAGTGCATACGAAGTCTAGAATGTAGAATTTGACCAAGCCTTTTCCCAATATAATAATACAAAGGTTTTTCTAGATTTCTAGATAAGTAGACTTCAAATTAGACTTGAATGAGCTGACAGAAGTGCAAGACTTTAGATGTTGAGGTAATAAATTCCAAGAGCGTACAGTAGCTGGTAAAAAATAATTCGTATACAAAGTGGTTCGTGTCCTAATAGGAGGAATAACAGATGAATTTCTCGTGTCATGCGCGTGTATGTTACCAAGAGAACGGGGAACCAAGTCTGATAAATAAGGGGGTGAAATGTTATTTTTCATTTTATAAAAATATGTTAACCTGTGATTTTAATTTATCCCATCCAGTTTCTAAATATAAATTATTTAATGATGTTAGTTGGGTGCCCCCAGTAACAATTCTAGCCGCCTCTATTTGTACTTTTTCAATTTTTTCAGTCAAGTACAATGTAGTTTATATTGCTATCCCAAATTACATTAGCATACTCTAGTAAAGGTCTTATGTCGTCAGGTATATGGTTTCCAATGTTTTTCGGTCGAGAATAAACTTAAATTTCCGTAGTATATTTAATCGTTTATACGCCTTTTCTGTTATTATGTCTATATGAGCATGGAAAGTTCCGTCATTAGATAAAGTAAGTCCTAAGTGTTTGTGGTTGGAAACGTTTGCGATTGGAATATTATTCATATAGATGTCAGGGTGGTGTGGTTTATTAGTCTTTCTTGAAATAGTCATCGTCTCTGTTTTCTGTGGGTTGAATGAAACAAGCCAGTTTGAAGAGATCATTGAAACCGAAGGTCAATTAATACATTATTTTGAAGGTATTTTTTAGCTTCTTAGTGTAGTGGAAAAGCTTACCAGGCAACACAACGAGAGTAAAATAATGTATCAAACAATTAAACGTGTAATCGATAAATTGGTCTGTGGACTAGACTTAGTGATTATTTAATTACTAAGTCTACTAATTGTAGAAATTAACTCCATGAAATAGTTTCTTTAATCGTGGTATTACCACCGACAAAGACGAAATATAACGCCTAAGACGTCAGATTATGATTCACATGGCTTCAGCGGATCAGATATGTGTTGCTGATAATGGACAAACCTCAGGAAACCCCATGACATATTGACAAACGAGTTAAATATCAGTATTAAAGAAATATGTATAACTTCAGCCAGAAAAGCTTCAGGAAATTTACGGCAATCAAATAAAATGAAAAATGAATGCTTTTAAAAGCTATGTACATAATAATGCAAATGCAATGCAATTATTAAGCATAAAATCATTTTCTCGTGATTATTAAGAGATGTGGCCATCCTGCGGAAGAACTGGCAATTTTTTTTTCTTTTTTTTTGGAACTTGTAATAATTTTTGGAATATGTAATAATGCTTCAACTAGATGATTTTCAGTTTATGCCCTATCATTGTATATGTCGTTCATTATTTAGTTACTTGGACTTTTTCACGTGGTATGTTGAGATGGTATTTCATACATTGATAAGCTACAGTGAGATGCAGACATAAAATAACTAAGAACAGATATAAAGTCTACACTAGAACTGCTCCCAAGTCTGCTCTAGATTCTGGCCAGTCAGGGTCATAGCTAGAATCCTGACCCTTCTAGTCAGAGCCATGACCGCTCTTACCTGTTTTACCCATTACTGCTTTACCTTTTATAGCCATGACTCCTCTCCCCTGACCTGTTCTACCCATGACCGCTCCGACCTATGCTAGTCATGACTCCTCTCCTCTGGCCTGTTCTAACCATGACCGCTCCGACCTATTCTAGACCTGATTGCTCTCAGCTGACCTGTTCTAGCTATGTAAAAATATATGTTGTGCAATTGCCACAAATTTACGTAATTGAACAAAAGTAAATGGTATGATAGGCCATTATTGAAAAGTTATATTATACTTACCCACATTTTTTTCTCTATATGTCTTTGTTACCAAGCCGGTCCAATATATAGTATATTGACCGGGGTCGGGCCAATGTAAAGGAAAAATACAGAAGTGCATTTCAAGTAATTGTACTCGTCAATTTAACATTGCAATAATAATTTTTGCCATTTTTTGTCTTATCTATGAATTTAATCTGGAATTTATTTAATTATGATAATGAAATATGCATGCATTTGAAATACAAAATATCGAGCTTGAAATTGATTATTTCGAAAACAGGTGTTTTAAGATAACATTACTCTTCCCAATGTTTATTTCATAACGATATTGATTATGCGGAGGAATTGTTTTAACACTTTTAAATCCTTCATTTTTTTAAGTTTGGTTTTCGATATGTTCGAATCTCATCTAAACTAATAAGGGAGACATAATTTGTCGGAAAGGTCATCTATCTACTTGACTAAATTGAACTATAATATCGATGATTTCGAAATTGTTTTGAGAGCCATTAAGGCATTATTTTATTACCCTTTACAGCTTGCAGTACACAACAAGCATAACAGAATATCTATTTCCCCTTTTTCTATATTCCATAGAAAAAAACTTATTGCTGAAGACACTTCACAAATGCTGTTTGGGTAGGGGGGCTTTACTTTTATATGGTCGAACACAAAAACACCTCTAAGAGTAAAAAGACGAGGACCAACGCTTAAAAAACACGACAATTAGTCGAGTATAATATAACAAGTAGTTTATGTCACTTTGGGCCAAATGGCCCTCAGTGCCATGAACTATTTGTATAATATTAGCATGATTTTTACGGGTGATTTCTGTTACACATCAGTTGGTAGTTTTCTCTGGTATTTTTCAGTTTGTCTCGGTTGCCCATAGAAGAAGGCCGTACTTGACGAAACGTTGGGCACTCTTCTTTATATTCCCTTATGTAGCTGTTTTATCATTTGTATATTTGGTTTAATTTTTCTTTTTAATTGTGGCCTATCGTACCATTTTTACTTTGTTCTAGGACATTCCTGCTGTTGTAACAGCACTGACAAATATTCATGTCGTTTCCAATATTTCCACGTATTTCATATATTTCTAGTTAAATTATATTATAAAAACAATGAAACAAAAAAGTAAATTCATGGAGAGTGATGATATTGAACAAAGTATTTGCATTATATTTCAACGATACAGCCGTCTTCTTCGGATGCAAAAACAAAAATGTCACTAGATACAGATTAAACAACGTTAACGGTAATCTTGATCTTAATACTTTACACGAATTGTTTACTGAAAAAAAATGCTGATGAATAGAAAAGGATAGAAAGCCAATATATATACAGTTACTGTTTTAAATTAAGACCTTCCTGTTTTGTATTAAGGAGGCTCACTCGTCACATTTTTGAATTTGTTTCAAATTTCGGAACTCCTCTGGTTTTGTCCAGTCCAATGGCTTAAAAAATTTTGCACACGGACCCCCACTTTTTATTTCATGAATATGTTCTACAGGTTAAATTAAGACACCTGACAAGTTTTCATAAAATTCTTGATATAACTTCTTAGCTTTTAGACAAAAAATAATCCTAATGTTAAATTAAGGGAAAATGCAGAGAAATTCATTTCCCGCCCAATTATTTAATGACATGTATCTTGATAAAAAGCACACGAACCTTATATAGTTCTTTTTACCATTTCATTTAGTCTACAATGATAAGTATATTAAAATAGGTTTCAAGAAATCCTTGATATAAACAACATCAGGAGTGGGCCTCCTTAAACATTTTTATAAATAGGGATTCTGTTGTTTTTCTATATGCTTAATTTTCTTTTCTACTGATTTCTATTCGTACATATAATTGTCAAGTTAAAGGCCAGGAGAATTGAAATGAATAACAACTGGTTTGTCTTTAAATCTCTGTCTCCGGTCGTCGGATAAGTATTTCTGCATTCTTGTTTTGACCATGGTCTCTGTTTCTCCCATATACACAATGTATTTACATTTTGAGCAATAAATTCCGTATACGACATTTAATGTTCTACATTGAATGTAGCTATTACAGTTAATAATGTTTTTTAAACGAAGTTGACTTTGAGGCTGCGAATGATTTAATTGGTTGTCTGGGGTTGACATCGGCTATTGCTCGCAATTGCAAATCTAGTTTGTCTTGAAATAGCTATATCATCACCTGAACAGGGTCACGGTTCTGGAGTTTATACATTGATTAAAATTTTACCATTACAGTTATATACATATATCATGGATAAACCTTTAATTTAATAACATCAAAATTTAGTCAAATGAACACTCTTGCTGTTTACACAACTGATATGCACATTTCCCTTTCATCCTCATACAAATTTGGTCCCGGTTCATTGACATTTGGTTGACATATAGGCCTTTCCGAAAATTGTTTTATTAAAAGTTACGACTTTTAATCTTAACAAGTTCCTTTTCTTGTTTGGTTGTAACGGATAGCTTCGTGTTTGGAAAAACAATGGCAAAAAAGGATGAATTCTATTGCAATTGTGTTGGAAAGATTAGTTTCAACAAAGATTTGGTTGTGTCAGGTCTGTTTTCTTTTTAACATACATTCAAATGGATAATTAAAAAATTTATTCAAAGAAATGTCGGTTGAATAATATACTCCTGGACGTTGCCCCGTCATAAAGCAAACCAGTTGGAAATAGCCGTTAAGGGAAATTACTCTTTATATTTTAAAATCAAATCCACAGATGTTGTCGAGAGTTTTTGAAAAGGACTGTAAGTCAATGTATGTAATATTAAACTGAGGTCACAAACTAATTTTTTGTATATTTTTTTTATTAATGTTTTTCAGATGGTTATCTCTTTAAAAAACAGTCAGCAAAACCCTACAACACTGGCCAGCATTTTCAATCCAGCAATTAAAATGAATTTCGCCTTCCTTGAATTTATTCTTGGTTCAATGATTTAATTCAATATGATGTTCAACGCAAGTAATTTCATTTTCATATTAGAAATACCATTAAAATCCAAGTTATTTATGATAAACATAATATTAACAAAATTATAAATTCCTGTTTCTGGCTGATGCAACTAAAATAGGACTTTTGCATGACCATATGATCAGGCTACTAAGGAAGTCAATACCAAACAAAAAGTTATCACAGATGTTCCATATACTGACAGTTAAAACCAGCTTGATGATGACATCCTTGCAATGGGATCGGAAAACAGAACATTCATCCTTGACCATGCTGATGACCGCAAGCCAACAACTCTTCAGGTATTTACTATAACCATTATTTTGAACTTTTGTTAGCTTTTTTCCAAGAACTGATAAGAGCCTCAAGTATTTTAGTTTTAGCATCACCAGGCAGTTTTATATGGCAGTGACTAAGAAGATTATTGCCAAATTTCTATTTAATGATGGAACTCTAAAGACATGGCTTTCTTGAACCCTAAATTTAAAGGAAAACTAACAAGCACATTTTTTTTCAATAACACACAACATTTTATTTTATAAAAGCTAATCTTACCTTAACAGATAAACACAAATAGATACTGTTTCATATTTTCAGTTATAAACCTGGCTAGGAGATTCCTACAGATTATAAGAACAAAGAAAGAGGACAAACTGGAAGAAAAATTCCAAGATCTCCAATTAACTCTTCAGGATGAATTGCATTCAATGGTGTTGACAATTTTGGGGGGTTGGTTGGAGATGCAATGTATACAAGAACCTTAAAGTAATGATAAAAGATTGTGTACATTGTGTATGTTGTGCAAACTTGCACAGACTTGTTGTGTCCTTTCTGTAAGTAATGCTGACCCTGAGACAATTTTCTCAATAGAGTCTGTAAGTCTTTTACAATTTTGGTACTCCCGGGTATATTATTTGTACCCGGAAGTTGCATTTTTAATAAAAACATATGACGTTTCAAGCAAAAAATTTGAACGTCATAATCCTGCAACGTCATGTTTTGGCTGAAAACGTTTTTGAAATTGCAATTGTATTGTGATTTCTCGGTGTCACATGACGAGACTTACAGATCCTATGCGCAAGAAGATTCAGATAGACTTGCATAGTGAATTAGAAAATGACGCTTTAAGTTCTCTTATATGTGCAAAACAAAATGATTCCTTTAACTATGACTAATCAAGCACCGTGTTCTAAAACAAAAGCCCGCCGTGCGCGGTCCCGGCTTATGAATAGGCCCGCAGCATCCTCTGAGCTTGGAGTATGAGTCTTCCTAACAGAGGACCCCGAGGGAACCCCGGGATATAGAAATAGGACCTAGTATCTCCGGCTTGCGGGGTGTGACCCCTCCTAAACGGGGGCTAACCCCGAGGGTCCCGGGATATAGAAATAGGACCCATTCCGTGGTTGTGCGGGATTAATAAATACACAACCCATCTTTCGGATGGGATGTAAACTCAGGTCCACGTGTTGGAAGAAATGCCACGCTTCCTGCACGTTAAAGAACCCTTATAGCAAGCTTTTTTAGTGGTCCGTAGGTGATCGGCTACAAGGCTAAATTCTCCGCCCTTTTCGATTTCACCCTACCTTTCCAGTGGCAGTCAGAATTCCCCGTCCCATGGCCTTTTCCATACCCCAAAGTGATTATTTATTAAAAAAATTGTTCTCGTCTTGATATAGCTGAAATATTGCTGAGTACACGTTAAACAATATTCAATTAATCAATCAATCTAAAACAAAAGCAAAGCAAGCACTGCTTACATACAAGGACAAACTTGAATAGGGAGAATAAGAAGTAGAAAAGATAAAATGCGTTGCATTATGTTATTTTTACTAATAATCGACCCTTCGCAAAGTCCGAGAGAGATCTCCTTCTTTGCATGGCCAGCTAGGAAATTAACAAGTATGAGAAATGTATGTGTACTTTGAAAAATATTATTTTCATATGCAGCCGGTAGGAACAGTGTATTCTATTCAAACCTTTTATTTTGTTCCTACTATAATTTGTATTTTATTGGTCTTGTTATGACGATTGGATCCCAAATGTACAGCATTTGAAAATTTTACCGACGTTTAATAATGATATTGATTAAATTACAACAGATACAGAAAATAATTTCTCAGCTTTAAGTAAATAACTACTTTGTTTATTCAATAATGCATCTATAGTTAATTTACAAAACACTAAATGGCATTAACCTAACGCCTAGCTATTCTCAGTGGATGTATTATCGACTTCAATAATGTGATTACAATCCGTCATATGTACATCTGTACATGTAACACGTAATAGTGCAAAGGCATGGAAATCAATACGTTCAAGGATATTTCCCCTTTTCGGTATATTCACTGTTAGAAAGAAATTCTGTAAATTTTGTTTTTCTTGGATATTGATTTTTTTTTTATTTGTGCAAAAAAATTTTCACGCAAAAATTTATGCATTTCTTTTCAGTTTTGTTTAATGGATGCGGCGAGTTATTTCAAAGTTTGTTTTGTATGCTTCAAAATCCTGCATTAGATATTGTTTTCTCTCGAGAAGCTTTTTTCAGAACCAAAAGGTTTCTGCCCAGAGTTAAAGAATATAAAGCACAGAGAAACTGCTATTCTGGTAAATTTCTACAAACTTGTAAAAAGTAAACCATCAAGAATTTTTTAGAATAAATTTAAAAGAATAAAACCTTAATCTGTAATCGAACCTGTGATTATCTGGTTTTAAGAATTAACCTTATTAAAAACAAGAGTGGTGTAAATAACAAAATACCGAAGTAATTGTAAACATGTCTAAATTTCAGCAGATGGCCATCTCGACATTTATGTCTCCACAGTGCAGATCAAGTAAAACAATTGGAATACCATAAAACCGAAATATTTGTAAAAATTGATAGAGAACAATTGCAAATATCAATTCACTTTAGCATGACGAAAGTACAACCTACGGTTTTTGACTTGTTCACAACAGTTAGCAATTTACCCCTATCCTCTTTATTAGGAAAGCGGATATGCTGTTTTGTCTTACGACTAATGAAACATAATTTTGAAACTGCATAACCTATTGATGCTTCAGGCCAAGTTTGGTAACAATTGAACCGAAAGTTTCAGAGAATATTTTTAAAACTGTTGACGGGTAACGGACGATATAACTTATATCTTCAGTTGTGGCCTTCGTGGATTTATGATTGGTTCTTAAATCCTACATTCGTTTACTGACCATCATGCTAAAATGCCTAGATTACAACTAATATTAACTTGATCTTTGAAACAGTTTTCAAGAAAAATAACAATAAAGACCATTTTTCCATATGGTCCTGTGTTAAACTATGTTCCCTTGTGACGGCCATCTTGGATGAGAGGGAAACCTATTGAATATATGTAAAAATTGTAGTTCTTTATAAATTGAAAACCTTGCTATTTAAACTTAACATCTATCTCAAATCGTTTTTGAAATATTAGATAAAATGTATAAAATTACGAAAATTTTACAAATAAAGGGCAATAAATCCTACATGGGTATTTAGATTTTCTCCAAAATTTCTAGGGGGTAGGATAGAGTTGATATGCTGTACATTTGTGTTCTTTAAAGTTGACTTCTATCTGTTATAGTTTTACTGTTAAGAAATAAAAATCTCCGAAATTTACAAAAAACAGGACAATAACTCCAAATCGGGTTGTAAATTTTCTGTAAAATTTTAGGACCAGTAGATCTCGCCTGGGTGATCATTTTTGCCCGTCAGATGGTTGATATCTGAACCATGCGTGATCTCCTGGGTGCTTAAAGATAGATAGAAGAATCCACATTGAGAAGAATTGTTTCAAACAATCACACGTATTCCCAAAAATGGCCGTCATTTAGATTACAAAGTCACGTGACTTTTTTATGGAAATGACGACTTTTTCAACTTTTTGAACGGCCCACAGAAAAAACATTCCGACGTAATCAAAGTAACTCGAATAATTCAAGCTCTTTCCGTCTCCGATTCTCTCCGCTCGGAGTAGTTAATGTGGCGATCGTAGTGACTGGAATATAACGACTATTAGGGTTATAATTAAATTGGCGTGCTTTGCATGCTTGCATGCGTAGTTCATTTTCCTAAACATAACAAGTCTTCGATAAACTCTGAGGGACCCAACTATCTACAAAACATAACAAAATTCAACAAAATACACGACCTTTGATATGGTGCAAGTGGAAACTCGCTACTGAAGAATGAAAATTTCTTTAAAAGTGAATTCTGAAACGGGATGATTTTGCTGCGACAAGACGAAACATTAAAATATTATAATATTGTACTGAACCGACGGGCGAAAATTTGTGTCGTTTAAATCTTTGGAATTTGTCAACAACTAAAGGGCGATAATCCCGATTGTTCTGCTTGAACATCCCAAAACAGGCAATCCCCAGTCATAATTAAGTAACTTCATTTTTTTTTGGTTATTTTGGTACAAAATTCTGAATAAGTTGTTTCATCACCGGCGATTATCCTGGTATTTTATATGACGGAAAAGCCCAAACTGCCTGATTTTCGGGGGTTGACTGTAAGCTGGGACATGGTTAAATTTTCAGCTTTTCAGGTTTAAGTCTAAAAAGAGAACAGATATGAGTTTCATGCAATTTGCAATAAGATTGAAAAGAAGAAATTATGAAAGTAGGGACGAGCATTTTAAAAAAAAACTTTTTTTAAGTTAATGAAAAAGGGTGTGGTTAATGATGAATGCAGAAGTATGCCTCCAAATAAAATATAAGGAACATTTGTGTTTGTGAATTCACAATGATAACATAAATTTAAGAAGATGTTAACTTATCCTTCAGCTATGGCATTACATGATGTCCAAAAGCCAAAAATTGGCTGGCATGTGAATTCTCTACCTGGCAGATAAAATGGAATACCCCTGTTAATATACTAGACAAGAAAGGATACGGGTAATAGAAAAAAGAAGGGAATCGGGTTATGTGTCAAAGAGACAACGACCCAAAGGGGAGTAATAACAACTCAAAGCCACCATAAGATCTTCAATGAACGGTGAGAAAACCTCACACCCAACGGCAGGTCGGAGTCGGCCCCTGAACAAAGAGCAATCAAGTCCAGCGAAA
>MJUU01005607.1:65079-82767 GCA_002080025.1 Modiolus philippinarum
CGTAACAACAGTAAAATTCAGTTGGCAACAGGACTGAGTCAATTGTGAAAAATGAAACTGAAAGAACTAAATATACGGACATAAACATATACGGACATAAACATGGAATCACAAGAGACTACTAACAGTTAACTGACATGCCAGCTCCAGACCCATCACCAACTGACAAAGTAAGTTATGTACCCTCAGTATACAGCTTCTACCAAGATCCCTTGCTGTGAGGAGTTTAGCATAATGATTCCATGTATATACCGGAATACATAACCCGTGTCCATGCAATACAGATTTTAGAAATTTAGAATGTGTTTAATTAAATTGCAAAGACCCTATCAAAAAATCAATGTTAATACCAAAGAAGGTTATACGTAATGACTTGACGACAATACCGTAATTATAACCCTTGTGAATTAGACGATTTAAAGGTTTTATAAGTTTGTTAGGCGAGTTTAAGTATTTTTTACTCTTATGTAAAACATTACCGTAAAATTAAAAAAAAAACATATCCGAGGATACTTGATTGCGTGATCGGTGATGCACAATCTGCCCCACTGGCATCTCAATTTCCGTTAAATTCGGTATACCCGGGTTCGGTACACTATATATGTATTTGAAATCATCCTGTTTCATTTAGTGATTAAAAAAAAATGAAAAGATAAATATAGAGTTCTGCCATCCAATCTTTCTATTTGTAAAGTTAGTTCAAATGTAGAACAGAATTAAGTCCTTTTTTGCATGGTTATTCTTTTTTATACATCAACTTATATTAGTTTACTTTGGTCAATAGAACCGCCCCAATAATCATGAGCCAAAGTGTTTAATTTTCAAAGCACTGTTTAACGATTAAATATGAAAAAGAAAGGAAATGGGGTAAATGTCAAGGAGACCAACATCCCATATCCAGGTTAAAACGACAAAAAAACAAAACATCTAGGGGTCACCATATGGTCTTCAACACAGTGAGGAACCTCACACCATATAGTAAGCCCTAAATGGCCCCGAAAAGGTAAAAAAGTGAATAAATCAATGGAAACAAACCACATCCAATAACCCAAATATCAAGAAACTAAAATTTTATAAGAAGACAAGGAAAAGCCAATGACCAACATATTCCTGACTTGGGACAGGCGCAAAAATTGCGGTGGGGTTAAACTCGTTTTCTAGGAAAAACTACAAATACCAAAATTGAATGCAAAGGCGTATGGCCATTAAGACGTGTATTTTGTTCCTGTGTTGGGCCATTTTCAAAATATGACCAATTCGTGTTAGTTTGTCTCAGGTACGTGTACTTCGTAGGAATAAAATCAATTTGTGCAAATCGGATATGTTTTTACATATCAGCAATCGAAGTGGCTGTAAATGGCCTTTTGTGTACATTTAAGCAATTTCCCCACGAAGCTTCAAGGACAGTGAGATATAAAACCAAATTGAAGTTAGTTTAGTTTGGCCAGTTAGTTTAGTTTAGTTTGGCCCTAGAGATGCTTTACAATGAATTTCAACAAACCATACAAAATTGTCAAAATCTGTCCAAATTACATTCAAAAGGCAACTTCAACGGTTAAATCTTTTTTTATATAATATACAAATGTATTTCAATCGATTTTGTTATGATAATGTATAAAAACAGATGACCTGACAAAACAATTTTGGAGAAGATCAAGTTGATGCAATCTAAGAATTGGTATGCCAAACGAAAATAAATCACGAAAAAGTGGCCATATCTTTTTATTTCTGTAGATGGTCATTACGATAGCTCATGTCCTTCCAGTTCTCAAAACATGGAAGACCTGCCAGGGAAAGATGACCCCCCCCCTTTCGTCTAGATAAGAATTGAAATTTCGTGCAGAACTTAAACGAAAACTGACAAATATACCTTGAACTCTTCACTTTTGGTAGGCTCTGTCAGTGGTGAACATACTGTTGTAATGATTGTTGAAAGTCGGTTTGTACATTATTTTGATATGCTCTTAGCAGTATTAGTAAATGCTTTAGACCGTACGGGGTTATATGGAGTGCAGATGATAAACGTTTTCAAATTTCATTTGTGTGCAATTATGGTAATAAATGAAACGCATTCAAATTTCATTTATGGTTAAAACTTGTGCATTTATACTTTTAAATGTAGACAAACACATCTTATTCTATTGATTATTGAAACAGTTTGCTCGATTTCAACATAAAAATATTAAAGAAATAGACCTTTGTAGTGTGCAATTACATTATAATTACATTATGATTAATATACACATTTTACCTGTTCTACGGACACTTAAATACATTCATTCATTATTTATCGCATTACAAAGTAATAAACGTAAACAAATACCATGTTTAATCCATTAATGATAATAATAAACAAAAACCACCCCGGTTAACCCGCGATCGCAAACTCGGTGGTCATCGCTGACCCGGTTGTAAACAAAGCGAAAATAAACAACAGATGTGCTATGAAAAAGGTGATCTTTATTAACTGTGTTATATTTTTTAAGGTAAATATGATGTATTTGCATTCAAATTCTAACAAGCAACACAGAGTAGAAATAAAACTGAGATGTATTCTACAACAAGGAAGAAATCTACTCTTTAAACTGATATCCCTCAAAATACACTAACATTTTCTTCAATTACCACAGGTTTATGCAAATATACGGCCAAAACTAGACAAAATAACCCCAACGATTTCTGTTTCATTCATTCTAGAAATTATAGAAAAAATATTGGGGCACACGTGTTTAAACGGAGAGAAAACATGATTGCAACGATCAAAGGTGGTCTTTAACATGGTTGAAGTCATCGCTTACCCCGGTTTTCAACTAGAAAATGTTAGCGTTAACTCGGTTTGAATTTCTTTTGATTTGGAGTATAAGTAATCAAAGAAATAAATAGATTTAATTTCAATGCAAGATTTGACCATAATCGATGATTTTATATTATCTTAAGACGAAAACAATATTTGAATAGACTTTTAAGTGAATGCTATCCAATTAGTTTTCATAAGTTTGTATGAAGTATAACAGCAAACTACTTATAGAGAACTCACAGTAAATCACTAATGCCTTGCAGATTTAGATACCAAATTTTACTCAAATATGATACTTATTAGCTGGACAGGATAGTCAGTCTTTTAGCGAAAAATTAACCTAAACTAATTCCAATTTATACTTTTAAGATACTGCAGATTAGATCCTACAAAATTAAAAATAAAAAAATATATACATTTTGTGTGTATCACATTAAACATGGTAACGACATGATTGGACCCTTTACCCACACAAGTGTAGTTATTCGTATAAGAAACCATTTCCGTACAACATACGCATGATCAGAAGCAAGTGAAGCAGTTCAGTTACGCGTCGATTAAATATCAGTGTCAAGAGGAAACCATAATTTCTTTTTGTCTGTAATTTCAAAATATCTAGTATACATTTATATTAAGATTAGAAACTTGCGATGAACAACTAAAGGGATATGGAGTAAATGTACATGGAACAAAAACTAAAAAAAAATACATGGTAAGATTTAGGAAATGGAACAACGCTTTTATTGTTGTTCTTCACCTTGCAATATCTGAATTTCTAAAAAAAATGTTAAAACAAGAGAGTATCTACATCACGAAAGGCTCTTCTCTAAGCTGATTTTGGCATTTCGTTCAGTTGCTATTGCTTATTTGTCACATACAAAACAACTTTCCACAAAAAATAATAACTCCGTGGGCTTACAGTGGTGTGAAAAGTAGTATTCTTCACCATACCCATTTTTTCAACGACAAATCCTGCATAGCAACCTTAACCACAGCACTGAAAAGCAAATGGACATTATTTTTTATTAAGTGCTTAGTAGTAAATAATGACATTTCAGCAGAATGGATCTCAGAATGATGATTTCATCAGGGAAGATGCCTTTCAAGAAAAGGTTCAGTAGCAGAACCAGGAAGCAATCAAATAAAAAGACTTGCCCAACGGGGTAATTTTCAAGATCTGTGCTAGGGAACAGGCGGTTGGGAAGTTTAGGAAAAGCAGGAAACGAAATGAGAGGGCGAACATCTCTTGGGGTAGGAACTCTGGATTGAGATTTTTTGGTCAAACAATTAATCGAAAGTCCCGTATTGAAGGGGACAACGCATACCTCTTGGGACTAGCTCTTTTATACAATTATGATGCCACTTCATAATAGCACTGACATTAACATGTTTCTTAAATATTAAGCATAACAGCACATATTCAAATATCCAAAGACAATGGTAGCTTGAAAGGCAAAAATGCATTCAAATCATTTCAATAATGACGCAATTGGATATTAAAATTCTAATTCAGTTGAAGACTCCTACATTTGTACTAGTTTTGGCTCGTGTCTTAGACACAGACATAAATTTTATTAGAGATCGTAAAATTGACATTCAATTTTGACCAATCAAATCTTCTGATTTATAAAGGTAACATTCGAATCCTTGCTTTAGATTTGTATTGTTCGTATGTTTGGTATATGTATCGTGTCTTTTTATCCGGCATCAGGTTTTGGGTTTTTTTTTCACCATGTCTTTGCATTTTTATCTGTTACTAACGTTTTCTTGGTTCCTTTGTATTTTAGTGTCGTTATTCAATTCTTGCATAAAAAAGATGTCTCGCACATTCTTATCCCCTTCCAACAAAATTTTAGCCGTCCTGTCTAAAGATTTTTACTCTATTTTATTTTTATTTTTATACATGACTTGTATATTATTGCTCATTTTCTTCAAAATTAACAGAATTTACATCATTAAAGAGGTAAAAAATAAATGAAAAATGACCGCTTGTCCTTAATTTCTCAAGATAAACAATGAAATGGTGTTAAGTAAATGCACATTGTCAAAATTGATTTAAATACATAATAGAACCACGCAACGGAACAACGCTTTAATTATTGTTCTTCATCTTGAAGCCACCATGAACTCTTCAACATTGAGCATAGTAAATTCAAGACGGCTCCTGGTACCTTTTATAGCAGAATTAATTTCTGGATGAAGGACAACTTGAAAAGGCTGGATGAGAATATAATAATTTTGTTATCATGGCTTTACAACCGATGAACAGTTTTTCAGTCATATCAGTTTATAAATGCAAATGATATTACAAGTAGAACAGCGTTGTTCCATTGCCTAGTATTACCATGTATTTGTAGGGACTTACTCCATATCCCTTCATTGTTAATGTCGCCTAAAGGAAACCAGTTATAACTCTCCCATAGAACCTTGAATAAACATGGTGCGTGTCAAATTAAATGTGTGTTGACACAAACAATACGGCTGTGGACACAGTAGATGTGTGGGCACAATTCAAGTTTGGTTACAATGATATAATCCTGTAGAAAAAAAACTTCTTTGACGAAAGGTGCCTATAATGTAAAAAAAATCAATGTTATCATCAAACAGAACTTATATGAGTTTCAAACTTGTAAAGGAAAGATACTGTACAAATCATCATACCAAAGCTTTTGGCAATATATCAATCATTTCTACGTACGTAAGCGGAAAAATCCTAGTCGAAAAATTTCAATATATGGCTGTATTGAAAATGAAAACAAAAACAAATTTATCGGGAAACAGGAAGTAGATGAGTGACGCACTTGAAAAGGGGAGACATGGGACAGCTCACCATACCAAACCTTCAAACCGAATATCATATCACTACTACATACACAGCGGAGAAATCCTTGACGAAAGATGTTTTGAATGGACGGACGGACAGACAGACAGACCAACCAGGGTAGAACAGTATACACCATTTACTACGGAGCGAGGGTATAAAAGTAAGGGGTTTGAGACAACAGGGTAACGAGCTTTGATTGTCACTGGAATAAGCCAAAGGAATTGGTAACGGCAATAGATTTGCCTCCTTTTAGACCCCACTGATTTCGCTATTCATAGAGAAAAATAGAGAATATCTTTGTACTGCATGAAAAGTTCGTGAATGGTTCTTGGCAAAACTTTTCCATATTATGACCAAATATCCAGCATACAAAGTTCTCTCTGCCCCGTCTACCTACCTGAGGACGCGCCGGTCAGCTTCAAGACGACTGCAACTAACCGAATTGCCAAATTATCAAACAGAATGAAGAAAAGTACCATTAGCATTTTTAAAACTTCAGTGTATAAGAACATTCGTAGTTGTTATATTGTATATTTATTCGTTATTTTTATGTACGTGCATTGATGGAGATTATTTAGAAATAAAAACAAATAAAGACACAGAAAAATATAAAGCACTTTTGCTGTCATTTACATATGAAATGTTTTGCTGTAAAAGTTTGTTAACGATAACTTCAACCTCGTTAAACGATCACAAGGTAAATATTTAACCGTGTTAAAGACCACAGTTGATCTGTGCAATCGACATGGAAAAATTATGTTTTCTCTCCATTTCCACACATGTGTGCCCCAATATTTTCTCTATTGTTTCTACAATGAATGAAACAGAAATTGTTGAGGTTATTTTGTCCAATTTTGGCCGTATATATGCATAAAACTGTGGTAACTGAAGAAAATGTTAGTGTATTTAGAGGAATATCAGTTTCAATAGTAGATTTCTCCCTTATTGTAGAATACATCTCAGTGTTATTTCTACTCTGTATTGCCTGTTAGCATTTGAATGCAAATACATAATATTTACCTAAAAGATATAACACAGTTAATAAAAGTCACCTTTTTCGTAGCACACCTGTTGTTTTTTTCGCTTTGTTTAACCGGGTCAGCGATGACCACCGAGTTTGCGATCGCGGGTTAACCCGGGTGAAACTAGTGTGCATGATTTCAACATAAACACAATAAAGGAACAGACCAGTGTATTATGCAATTATATTGATTCATAATATACACATATTTCACCTGTTGAGGGAAGTGCGTAATGATATTGAAAATAGATCTACAGCTAAAATAGGGACAATCTTTTGTGCCATTTAATTTTTTGGTGTTATTTAGCATTTTTCTCTCATTGTGATGCTGGATGTTCAGTATTAAAACGTGTGTTTTTATTTCTGAAATGATATTATTGCAAAGACAAATCATGCACTCTATCGTTATCACGCGGATTAACTCAGAACTGTAATTCGGTCCTAAATCTAGGAATAATACTTTTCTAAGAATAGATACTAGTAATATGAATAGATCAAGTATTATAAAAAAAAGTTTTGAAGACTGTAAGAGATGCACCGAACATGCTGAAGTAAAAACCACACAGTCCATTTATTTTTCAAATAATGAAAATCATTTTCATTTTTTATTTTTAGTATTTTAGAAAAAAAAATAATGTTGCAAATAGAGTTAAAACATTCATCCCATATGCAGTTTGTATTGGAACTTTCATTAATGTTGATCTGCAAAATGGATTGATGTGTCCAACGGGAGGTATAAATCTTACTTAATGACATGAACACACGTATTTCTTTCAGTTTTTGATGCATCAAATGTGACATAGATGTTAAGGAAATGATATTGACACAGCAAATTAATTTCTAGTTCTTTTGACATGCTCATACCAATTATCACAAAACGAAAGTTTTATATGAGAATTTTAATGTTGATACTACAAAAATAATCACCAGTCTTGCACCATACAAAAACATTTTAGTGTGCCCATTGTTTGCTTGTAGTAAGGCATTCACATTTGGGTGTGTATCTTGGTGGGTCATCAAACTCTGCATAAACAAATAAAGAGTTCTTGGACCAATATTACCGGGAACTTACTTTCAAGTCTTTACAATACATAAACTTGGTAAGTTAATGTTTAAGGAGTATGAGTGTCAGATTACAGAAACATTTGATATCCTCGGGTTTTATCCATTTAAACAGGGTTACATTTTTCTGCACATGTATCATATATTCTTGGTCACAGGTCATGCTTAAAATAGACAATGTAAAAAATTTTATAAACTTCCAATTATATTTTCATATATTTAAAGGCATATAAACAGTTAATGGAAATTGAAGGAAAAATCTAGAGAGAACTGTTTCCCACCAAACTTTTGACGTCTTATATCTGAAAAATATTTGCATGGATTTTCAAAATATTTTGCTCATGGTTTATTAGCAAAGTTCTTTAAAACAAAAGGTCTGCATTTTAATTCTAATTATAAAATTTCTGACACTCGTACTCCATTAAGTTGAATTGATTGTAGGGCATCATCAAAGCAAATTTTGCCACTTCTGTATGATTCATTTCAAGTTCAAGATATTAAATAAGTTCAGATCTTGGTAATTGAACATATTATAAGCATGTATATTACTTATAGGGTGGAAAGTTAGCATGTGTGTCAAAGTTAAAGTGGCTCTTTTGACCTACATTTTCAGCTTCAAGTTTACAGATACACTGTGCAATCATTAAGCGTAGCTGGATCGACTTGCAGTCAAGTTAACATATACATTTTTATACACGTAGCAATCATAAAGCAAAGTTAATGAGTAACTTGCATTCAAGTTTACAGATACACTGTGCAATCATTAAACTAGCTGGATCGACTTGCATTCAAGTTTACAGATACAAGGTGCAATCATAAAGCCTAGCTTGATCAACTTGCATTCAAGTTTACAGATACATGCCATGGCACATTCATCAAATCTTGATTGCAAAGACATGCACGTGGAATAGTATGTTAGCATGAAGGCTAATATATATTTTACTGCGACTATGAAAACTTTGTGGTCTTTAATCATGTTAATTACCAAGGTTTTGCTAATAATATCAAAAACTTCTCAGTTTTAAACTACTTTTCTATTTGTAGAGAAAAATAAATCTCTTATTTTCATCATTTTCAGTAAAAACTTATTAAATAATAGTTTTACTTTCTCATCCGTTTTTTGTTGTTTACAATAATCCAAAGAACAAGATATTAATTTGGAGTGGTCTTATACACACTATAGAATCAGATAGTTATTGAATGAACAAGTTGAAAATATGTAATTTATTTGGAATTACCAACAATAAAGAAAGATAAATGTGGAAATTCAAATCAATCAATCTGCCAAATTGAAAGAAAAGACAAATACAAAAAATATACTGTTATTAAAATTGCCAATATTTAAGAACAAGACATCAATATGTATTGGCTTTATTTATAACTGCACGGTTATATACTAGTATACACAGACTGAATAACAAAATCAGAATGAAACATGAAAACAGCAAAATGAAATTATGCAAATGTGGAATGACCAACAAGTAAGTGTGGAAAATCAATCAATCCAAGTAGAGGGAAAGAATACTAATTCAGAGCACACGGAGATGTAAAATATTCTTTAAGTATTGATGGTACTGCTCACCTCAGACTTCTATAGGATCTTCATATTCCCTCCGCATTTAAATGAACACCTTCACCAAGAAAAAGTTCTTCCCCTGAAACAAGACCTGTCCTGTGGAACCAAAAAAAAAAATACATCCGGCCTGTGGTAAAACTCCAAATAGAAATCAAGATCAATCTGGTACTTAGTCATGTGGTAATCTTTTGATTCCACATGACGAAGACGCAGTCTGGGAAATATCTCATTAAGGACCACGTTCTCGACACAATACAAAGTCTGTAACTGAAAAATAAAGTGCCGTACATTTGACTTGAATAACTCCTTTATCAATATAATCCCCCCCCCCAATCTGCAAGGTACAATTTTGGGAGAATACCGTGTAAGCTCACGATGCACCCTTCCATCAACATCATCCAGGAGGGTATTAATATTTCTTCAACTGAGTCCCAAATATCTCACCCGTACACCTACCCCAAAAGATTAAAATTTGATGGCAAAGAAGGATCCCAATGTTTTAAATCCCTTGTAAAAAGTCCAGAGTTGAATTGTTTTCACCCGCACTGATATGTGGTGCAATTATTTCAACCTTTTTAGCAGTGGACACCTCATCATCGACAACAGTCCTGTCCGATATTTCACGCATAAATTTTGCCTCACACTTTGCACAAATACAGTCATGGTCTTCAAACTTGTAGGACTCCTTCACAAACTGATAAAATGAAAGGCAACTATCTTTTTTTCCAGATGGGTGTACCTCTCAGCAGAGTGAGAAGATTTGCAACAAATGCAAGGTCCGGGAAGTCTATCTGGATGAACGACTGTGCATTTTTGATATTTGGCATATCTTAACTGATGCTATGTTAAATAAAATGCTATGGAATGGTAAACTAGTATGTAAAAAATACAATATCACACTAAATGAATAATTAAAAAATCAGAAATAAAACATAAATTCTAGAATGAATAACAAATACAAATGTATAAGGAATGCAAAATTGGACTTGTCAGTTCACAAAAATTATTACTGGCAAAATGTGAAATCTGGATTTTGACCTCTTAAAACATCAGTGGGTGGTCCTTAAAATTGCAATAAAAGGCTGTAAAATTGTTGTTCACTGTAACCTTTATTGTCTTACAACGTTTTGTTTTAGTTTTGACAGAAAATGGTTAAATATGTAAATATATTGGAAAATTGACTCTTGACTTTCAATTTGCCCCCTCGACCTTTAGGGTAACTAGAAGGGCTTTTGACCCCTTAAATGGGCGTGTTTGTTATGAATTTACATATTTGTAATTCTTTTATGAAAATCAATCTTAAAACAATGTTTTGGTTGTCTTAGTTGAAGATTTAAAGGGTAAAATCAGGAAAATTTGTGCCTTCGGCTAAACTTGATTTAAACTGCCTCTAAGGATGCCTAATTCTAAGCACTATTATCCGTTGCCTAGTGAATATAAAAAATACCCGTCTAAATGAATATCCATTAAGGAAAAAAAAATATCACTTCCTCCCGACCACAAAAATGTAAACAAGAGTCGCTATCCGACATTTTCTTTTTTGTAAGCTTCATTTTATTTATCAATTTAACGTAAGTTTTTGTCAAATTCGAAGATCAAAATGTGTCAGTCGTGTTCTTAACGAACTTAAGTTTACGTGAATATCAAGAACTTGAGTAGTCTCATTTATTTATGATGAATAGAACAAGCAAATACGAAGGGTAGTCAAAACGAAATTTTCTGAAAATTATATCGCGCCACCTTGCGGCGACGTCTCAGAAAATTACCTCCACTTGGTTCTCTGTAATCTAAACCGCCAATTTTGCTGTCAAATCAAGGAAATGCTTTTCGATTGTATGGTAATGTAAACGTAAATGTATAATTATAGTGTATGTTTTCCAGAATATGGTTGATTTCAAATTACAAGGAACAAATATATACAGTGCCTGTCCAAGAGTATTTGAGCACAAAGAAATTCTTATTTAGAATTTCATGTAAACCATGTTAAGAAAACAAAAATGTGACGCCATTTTTTGATCTGATTTCATAAACCCCATCTTGAATTTTTCCAGTGCAGAAATTGACAATAAACAAAACGGCGTGAAAAATTTTAACATTGTACTAAAGGAAACACTTCGTCGGAATACATGTCGACAATGCAACCAGAATCAAGTCGACTAGAATTTCTGTAAAGATTAGGCTAGGTCGAATTGTTATAGTGTTCAGTACGGTATTAATATTCAAGAAAAATTGTAAATGTATCGAGATCAGGATTTTTCTTAAATAGGGTTTAACCAAATTGCCGAACAGAGTTGTAAAGAAGCATAAGTCCATGAGACAAAAAGACAAATCAGGAGGAAACCACCGGAAAAACTTGTCGACTTGGTACAGGCATTTTAGAAGAAATGATGGGTTAAAGCGGTTTTATGGCATTCCTGACATCCCTACCATTGCGGTAGTGTCCGGTAGAGACTCAACAGCAACTGCGATTGAAAGGTCGTAGACAGTTTAAAAAAAATCACCCCAGTTCTAAGTTTGATTAATGACCATTTCCGTTAGATTCGAGAAGTAAGTCCAAAAAAATTCAAAGTTCCAAACTCTATGTTTAAAGTGTGAAATGAGATGAAATAACAATTCTGTGTAAATGTACCACTACACCAATCATGTCTATATAAGTTGAATAAGTAAGGAGTAAAAATGCACGGAATCACAATTTCTTCAGTAATAAACACAAATTCATTCTGTATTTTATGTAGCATTTGATAATAGCTTTGCATTGTTGCCAAAAACACAATGATAAGCTCCATCAAAAATAATTTGTTGGTTTGCACTGTTCGGTTTAAGATTCGGGGTAGGAGTAATTATTGTATTTAATTGAATTCTTCTGACAGAAAATTGCATTTTCATTCAGTAACGGACCAAAATCTTTGCAATAGTCTTATAAGCTCATACATTAAATTTGTTTTTAGAATTTGACTGATACAATTTTCCTATTTTTACCCGAAAATATGCATTGCTAAAGTCTATCGATACGGCACATTGTAGTCTGCGAAACAGCACATCTCGTTTTTTGACCATTTTCTGCTTTTTAAATAAGTTTTTTTTATTTCTTTGAATTCTTTTCCGTTTGTCGTATTTCCAAAAAAAGTTCGAGAAGCAAATTTGCTATACGTGTCAAAAGTTACCATCTCGATCAATCAAGAGTAAACAAATGTTTAGATTTATCAGATGTGAATATATATTAATTGTCTAAATGGCTACCTGCCATTAACCGTAATTCGGTAACTGAATATTGTAATTGCAATAACTGTTTTTTAATTTTGGGCATTTTACTACAAATGTACTTCAATCGTGGTATGAAAAAAAATGTATGCAAGAATGTCAAATATACGTGGACAAAAGCAAATTTTTCACGTAGTTGTCTTTCCCGCTTTATTCTCCATTTACTTCAAACGATTGTTCAAGAACGACTTGTATTATCAACTAAAGTTGTGAAGTATTGACAGAAGATTATGATTTGAGATACTGAATTAAATAAATCACTATTAATAGGTTTTTGCAAGTGTTGTTGGCCATTCATCGTACAAAGTAGCAGTGTGAGGAGAAATGACGATTTTCATATTATTTTAATGCAGGTCAAACTGTACGACAATCTTGGGTTTTATCCATTTTAAAACTGGGATTTTTTCCAATTGATATTATTTTTGTTTACATATATCTATTCTTTAGTCATTTAAAAATTTTTCACTATTTAATAAATATTTGAAGTGGTAGGCAGGGGGCCTTTCCCTTTCTGACGTCCCATTCCTTCTTTCTTCCACTCCTTGCCTCCTATCCGCTGCCTCCTTTCTCCTGGTCTCTCTTAACTCTGTATGACCTTTCATGTTTAATTAGTAAAAGTTTTAAAAATAATTCAAAATTTTCATCGTATTTATTTAGAAAAAAATATGATTTGTTTTGTTAACGTTGACGTATATACATAGCTCTTTGAAATTTAAATAAATACTTTAATTTACAGATACTCATACCCCCTTAAGACCCTTGAGAGTAATACATTTGGATATTTGCTGTTAAATTCCTAAATACTGCAAGATACTTGTTGTCCAAGGTGTAGCACTTAATTTGCTTCGTGAAAAAATAACACGACATTTACTAAATTTTTCAGGATACATAACGTTACTTACAAAAGTTACATACACCAATTTAGTCGATATATTTTCTAGCAGGGAAAAGAAGCAACAAGATGTGTTTTGAGAAACATTTAGTGCCCCCATGTAGTAGTAAATAAGAAACGTTAAGCATGAACAGTAATGTATGTATTTATAAATAAAAGCATCAGTTGAAAAGTTAAATTACAAAATGTGGTGAATGTGTTTGTATGCAAACACAGAAGTCGCCAAAAGAAGCCCACCTCAAATTAGATGCCAGACATTATCAAGAAGTAAAGCAACCCCTCCCTTTGAAGTATTTTTATATTTTATACTTTACTCATTGTGTTTCTGTCTGTAAGTGCTATCAGTACTTTGCATCAGATCAGTGCTATAAGAAATTTGATCATTTTATTGCGTAAGGGATATTTTAAAATAACGTTTTAAGCAGAAAATGATAAATATTTTAAGTAAAATTCCCAGTCATTTATCTTTAATAAGAAATTGGTCGCCAAACAGTGAAATACAAATCACTGTCTTTAACCATTCAAAGAATAAACAATGAAAAAATCAATTAAATCATGCAATATATAAAATAAAACAATAAATAATTTCACATTTGTGGTTTAATTCTACCAGAGAGTCATATGCCAAGGTCAAGGTCACCAAGGTCAAATATTTTGGTAACAAGAGAAAGGTCTTTCTACAAGGAATATACATGCAAATTATGAAAAGCCCTTCCCACAAGGAATATACATGCAAAATATGAAAGCCATATCACGTACCATTCAAGAAGATATACACAATGTTAAAAATTCCTTTTTTTTTCAAAAAGTTTATTAACTGACAAGGTCAAAATTCTGGTATCGTTTGAAAGGTCATGATATTGGAAATACACATGAAAACTATGAAAGCCACTTACATTCAAAAGGTGTACCCAATGTTAAAGTTTTTTTGTGTACAAACAGACAGACAGACTAAAAACTATATGCCCCCGAATTTTCGATTCTCTGGGTATAAAAATATATTTAGCAAGATAGAGAATTCATTAGTTTATATAAAAAAAGATGAGAAAATTGTATTATTGTTTACAGCAAGAATTAAAGTTAAAATAAATACCATGGGCGGATAACATGCGTCATTTCTACCTTATATAACAACCTTATATAACAATGCAAAATGTTATAAATCTTTCTTGCCAGACAAATCTTGACATTCAGTTTCGGAGAATAATTGAATTTGAGGAAAAGTCGAGAACATATCTCAAAGTAAGGCGTATTATCTAAAAACTTGTTAATAAATAACACTGTACCGAAGTAACTGTGAATTTAGTTTCTGCATATAGCCATTTCGACATCTTCTGTCTCCTCAGTGCAGATCAACTCGAACAGTTGGAAATCTATAAAGCAAAATATGTGTTAAAGCTGACAGAGATCAAATTACCAAAAGATCTAAAGAGAAAAACCAAAGTCTGTTAAGGATAGAACTATGCAAGATTGAGATACTCCTTGCTTTTAATAAATTCAAAATCGGTATTTTGGAATATAGGCAATTCCGTCAATAAAGTATATCCTTTTTATCGAATCCTAACCTTACATAACTTGACCATATCAGGTCTCGAATTTTTAAAACATAGTTTTATTTATATTCTAACACCAAATGTACCTCTAATGTGTGAATACTGGTTAGATATGTATCTCAGATGTTAACAAGTTCGAATACTACATTTTCGGCTCTATTTCTCTCTCTCTCTCTCTCTCTCTCAACCCTTTTTCATGCATGGGCAAGGAGAAAAACAGACCACCTTTTTCATGCGTGGGCAAGGAGAAAAACAGACCAAGAGTCAGAACTTGGCTTCTATACATTACATGACATATATGTTGTTGTACCTGCAGACAAAGCTTATAATAAATGTTTTTTTTTAATAAAAAGCACATTATTACAACTGCCTAATCATTGATTACAATACACCAGGTAGTGTTTCAAACCGAAAAGTTTCATTTGACAAAGATGAAATCCTTTCCAATCACAGGTCATTTATGTCCTCTTTAAATATTCTAACTAAAAATAACAATCAAGAAATGGAATACCTATGTATTATACCAACATTACTGAACTGTCTGTTCAATCAAAATTGTGTCTTAAGTCAAAGTCAAGCATCAAGCTCACTAAGAAACTAGTCATTCCCGAGGTGACATAAATCACCTGTGGATACTTAAAATCCGAAGGGTTTATTGGAAAATCTAAATTCCCGTTCATTTTCCCGAATACATTCTCTGAAAACATCCTATACCACGCTGTCTCATGATATACTAAAATTACGAATCAAAGGTATCATTCGAAAATCCTTTTCCGATTCAAAAAAAAATGTTGTATTATGTTGTAAATCCACATTTTTCATTCAAAAACGATTTAAAAGGAAAACTATGACACAACGGCAGTAGAATACCGAAGGAACAAGGGAAACATGATGGAAAACAGGTGTGCAGTATGTCTGATTTTCTTTTAGATAACACATTTGTCACATTTGGAGGTGTTTTTAATAATAGCAAGTTGATAAACCTATGGGCACTAATTGTGCTCCTCTACTCGAAGACAAGTTTTATTATTCCTAGTACACTGAATTTGTTCAATGAAAAGATCATAAAATGAAAGAGGCTAGATCCTTCATTCTCACTTGTAGATACATTAATGATGTTCTTTCCATTAATAACGCATCTTTTACTAAATCCGATTCCATCGATATATCTTCGACAGAAACCACTAGATCTACATCATTTTAGACTTGCATCTCGAATTTAAAGACAATGGTCATCTCAGTACTTAATTTTATCAATTTCCCTAATATGGGCGGTAATAAACCAATTTCTCAATCCAGCGTTTGTTACCGGACTGACTAACACCGACTGTGACAAAACCGGACTTTTCACTGGCAGTGTAACGGGTGCCACGCGTGGAGCAGATCATGCTCACCCTTCCGGAGCACCTGATGATACCTCAGTTTTTATAGGGGTTCACACTTCTAGTGCGTTAGTTTTGTGGCGTTCTTGTTAATTTTTGTTTATTTGTTATGCATTTGTCATACTGACTCAATTCGTGTTGCTTTTTGAATTTATGATTTTTGAATTTCCCCTTTCCTCATTCTTGCTTCGGTATTCGTTTGCCAATGTATCTTACGGAGTGTATTTTTTACAGATGATTCGTTAAGCGGGGGCTAGCAGAAATGATACAGACTTTCCCATCAGACATACGTAATGTAGTTTCTTCGTGACCGACTTATCAATCAAGGCTTCAAAAAATTCCGTTTAAATCAGTCCCTTGTTGAAAAATTTGAAGTTTAGGTCCGAACTGTGATTCAAGATCCGTTTTAATCAATACTAGGATAATCATATTCTATTTAATATCTATACCTTTCAATAGAAATTGCTCTTGGGTTCGTTCCTCCCAACACTGCCGCAATAGGAGGTGACGTTTGTAGCCGCCATAATCCGATTTAACCCAGAATTTCTTGAAATGTCTTAGCCAACGCAGGACCATCGAGTCGACAACTTTTCTGGTAGTTTTCTACCTGCTTTATCTTTTCGTCTCTTGGACTTTGGCTCCTGACAATTCTGTTCATTAATTTTGTTATTACCCCCTTTCGAAGAAAAATACTCATAATATTATAAGAGGAAACATAAGATAGTTTAAAAAAAACGGTCCCAAATGGACGGGTCCTAAATCTAATTATATATCATACTGCATCCAGAACAACATACAAAGAATACATATTTTTAGTATCATAAAACTTCTTAAGGAATTGCAGATCGCAAGTAATTGTCACGAACGTTTAAAAATGCCAATCACGCACTGAAATCATGACATTTTGTTATTTTCAATTTTTATATTTTGTGGAGTTTTAATAGATCACGAAATTATAAAACAATTCTCAAGAGCCAATTTACATAGATTAATGCTGTGTTTGCGTAGCAAATGAAACTATTTTTTAACGTTTTGTGATACAATGGCTTATAAATAGTTTATTGTGCCTCTTCAAATTTCAAAAGATTGTTGATAACGCAAAAACTTTGGTACAAAAAATAACTGCATGGAGATTAGTCTGTAGCATTTTTTATCAGTATTTAGCGAAAAATCATCCCAGATGTGAACTCAGTAGATATATCAGTCAAGAATTAGGTATGATAACTCTCCAGAAAAAAATCTGTGACTGCTATTTTGTTGAGAAATGATATAATTGATACCAGCAGACTAGATTCTTTGAGCTAGCCGGCAGTTTAGCGG
>MJUU01005607.1:82878-95492 GCA_002080025.1 Modiolus philippinarum
GGATAGAGAAAGGGGAGGTTTGGGTACCCATAAACCGGTTTAACCCTACCACTGGCTTTTGCTGGTGCCGGTACCAAGTCCGGCTATCCCGAGTTCCTATCGTTATTTATGTTTGTCTCTTGTTTTCATTATTGTTTTTCTGGTGCAGTTTGCTTGTAAATTGTGGCATGTGATTGTAGTTCCTGGCCATTGTAGGTGTTTGCTGTTTTCCTGTTTTTGTAATAGATAGTAAAATTTGAAGAAAGGTCCAACACCATTCAACTTTGCAATACCGTCAATACAGATTTTACATTCCGATCGAGAGTTCAGTACTTTCGACATAAAACAAGGCATTTTACCTCATATGCTAAACGTTTTTCAGGATGTACAATGCTCCAAAATGTTTAAAATGTGCGTAAAAGTCAGAAATAGGTGTAGTAGATTTGTTCGGCTTTTAAGATAAACCTACATCTTCTGAACGATAAACAAGCAACAATAGAAAAGGCGGAAAATATAGTATAGGGCTTGAAAAAATTGATATAGATGAGATACAGAATTGTCCTGCTATCAATTCATTGGCTTGTCCTGAATCACTTGTACAGTTCAAAGAAGTTTTATGTCTTTTCAGTAAAAAGGCTATCTAATTTGAGAAAGATGAAAGTAAAAAAAGTCGCTGACGATGAATAAACGAAGAGAAATGAGTGTATCAAATTGGCGAAATTCAAATGCTCGTACGCAATAAGTGCAACTTACACATGCTTATACCAGATAGATTGTGCAACGAATGAATGTGTTGATTCAATTGATGAAGTTGGATTTGCATGATCTGTTTTGCAGAAATTATCAAGACATTTGTGAAAGGGGTTATAACATACATGCAGTTTCAACAAGTTTCTGCAAGGAACTTGGCCTAGAGTCACTAAAGATCCAATGAATAAATAAGTAGTCGTTTTTACAATGGAAATGTTCTTGACCCTGCTGAAGGTCAAGGAGAATGAGGAATGTAACGGAAACGAAGTTAATGCACTTAGTAGTCTTACTTGGAAAGCTTTGCCATCACTTTTTCCCAGAGATGACGTACTATGAGTAGAGTTGTTACATTTTGAAGCACAACAATAATGAAAATTTACTCGTGGTGAGTCCTGATGGGAGTTGCAAATCGGATGATGGAAAAATTTTTGGAGTAGAGTTTAAATGTCCTTATCCAGACAAAGTACATGTATTTACATCTCAGGTTCATTACAAGATGCAAAAATATTATGTTCCACAAGCATTGATTGAAATGTTTAGTCTACAACCAAATTACCTTCTCTGTCTATCTTACACGAAAGAGTCAACAACCGTCTTCATGCTAAAGTTTATTTGAATCTATGGGAAAACTTTTTGGAGGAAATGGCAAAAATGTATGAAATTTAAAAACCACAAAAACAAAGCAGACTTTCAGAAGTAATAAAAGATTTAAAGACTAAGATTACTAATTTCGCGAAAGAATGATACCTTCCTTGGCAAATTCAAGTCAATAGATGTTGTAAAATGCTCTCATCCTCCATCCCCACCAACAATTATCGAATAGAGCACGCGTATATTATCCCTAAACAGAAACAAAGTTTGAAGGTGAATCATATCAAAAGTACAATGAATCGAATAGGAAAGCTTAATGTAGACGTTGACCAGCTGACAAAGCTAACGGCTTCAGAAATATTAATATGTGTATTATCTGATGTAGATAGAATATTTAGATCTGACTCATCACATGCTATTCCTATGTCTTAAGGACTTAAAAGTTACAGTTTGAAATCGGAATATTTAAGACAAATGATTGAATTTGTTGCCAACGCCTTTGTTGACTCTAGGTTACATGTACTAGTGATAACTATCGACCGACAGTGGGCAAGGATAGCTTTCAGGGATAAAGATTCTAAACCTTTAACTATACTTCATAATTAGAGGTTTAGAATCTTTATCCTTGAAAGCTATCCTTGCCCACTGTCCGTCGAGAGATATCACCACGCATCTATTACAAGAAATATACATGGGTATGGCGTTGTTCAACTTTCAGAAAGTGAATTCCACCGGTGCTAGGGGTCATCTTGAAATTACTATGAGGTAAGAGTGTTTGCTCTTTGTTGGAGGCCTCATTGTAACTTCAAGAAGAAGAAAGGCAAAGGAAGTGTTGTTCTATTTGCTTAGTCTTCCCATGTTTTCATAGGAATTTTGTCCCATGTACTTTTACTCCATATCCCTTTATTTGTTCAACCGAAGAAGGATGTTATGGTAGAAGCAAAAGATGACAGAAGCAGATCAAATGAAGAGGCTTGTGACAGCTAACCGCATAACAGACAAAGACTTGGAAAAAAATGTTGATCTTGACATTGTACACGTTGAATGTATTAATCGTAATGGGGAGACTGTTCACAAAACTTTCATGCCTAACAATGCTTTACCTTTTCTCAAACGTAACAAAATCAGAAAAAACCTGTCAGTTTTGGAAACAACGTCAGATTTTCAAAAAGATGAAGAGAACAATGATTTTGACTATACTATACAGGGATTGCCGCAAGAAGCAATTAAAACGATTGAAGCGAATATAGAATGCCTAAAAACAACAGACTCAGATATCCATGTCCATAAAAAAAATGATGATGATGAATAAATTACTGTTGAGGGC
This sequence comes from Modiolus philippinarum, assembly GCA_002080025.1. NCBI lineage: Eukaryota > Metazoa > Mollusca > Bivalvia > Mytilida > Modiolidae > Modiolus > Modiolus philippinarum. The sequence continues at coordinate 85,526 of MJUU01005607.1, forward strand.
GAAACATACTCTGTAGATGTCAATTTGGATGCTAACAAACCAGATTCGTCAAAACATAGATTTTTATTTTGTCTCTCAAGGGTGATAGAACAAAAGCAAGAGAAAAACATTGGGAAGATCTAACTGATGATAATTTGAACGAAAAAGTAACAAACGCCGATTCATTGTACAGTCCTTTTTTAATCAGCAAGGTTATTTTGCTTATTAAGATTTGGTCAAATGGAAAAGAGGAATGCAAGAATTCTGAGAGAAAACCTGAATTAATTAACAAAATGTGCACAGTACCTGGTATAAGCCAAATTGAACGCAGCCATTAACGCAAAAAGTTAAATCCACTCTCATTACAGAACATATGCAAATGAGTTATCAACACAAAAGTGTCAAAAGATTACTTACATATTGTCTTCGCAACGCATATGATGCCAAATCGACTTGAAAAATTCAAAAAGAATGGCATTTTTACTGACGACAAAGAAGAATTAATGGAACCGACATTTTGGTATTCGCAACCATTAAGAATGGGTAATGAAAATCATATCCCGTTCCCAATTCTAGACAATGGACACTTACATGTAAATACAAGAGTCAAGTGTTGCTCATCTGGTATGACTGAAGCTAGTATCCTTCGTGATGCATGGGTTAAGGTTGGTAAAGAATGTAATTTGAACAAACATGGATTTATTATAAAACATGTTGAAAATTTGATTGATAAACAGTCATGTGCTTTTGCCCCCTGCAGAAGTTGAGGCTGAAATGAGAGAAAAAAAGTTACACATAAAGGAAGCTAACTTTTCGAGACTTGTTCGGGAATGGTTTGAGGCTGAGGACACAAAAGGATTGAGTGCAATAGAAAGAATTATCCGTCGCCTTCGTCTCCGAACATGGCTTCTTTAAGGGATAGAATACCAATTGTTTTGTGTGAACAACCAAATTTATCTATATAGAATTATATAAATATAATTATATAATTACTTACATGAATAACAAACCCGTTGAATGTTTGAATAAACTAATTATTAGTAATTAGAAATAATATCTCAACAAATAATATTAGTTTTTGGTATCATCAAATATTCTCTAACCACAGGGTTCATTGTTTCACTATAAAAAGAGTAGTTTGCCATGAAGGATCGGATTGAAAAACAATCCAACAATTCATGAAAGTACTTCCATTGTCGATTTAGATAGCTTCAATCATAAGATTCAAATGAGATGATCAAAATGTGTTTTACTAGTGAAAATTATTTCATCTTATAGTTGCCTCTGGTGTCCAAATTTTTAAATCTTTTGATAAGGATCTTCCAATCTTCATTCCCGTAAATTTTGGTTCAATTTTATAAGGTATTTTAACACTGAACCATTTGTGTAACATAGGTTGGCGATTTAATAGAGCGATGTCAGTTCAAAATTGATCTGAAAATATTACCCTTTTGTAAATGCATTTTTGAAAATACCTTCAGTGAAGATTTAATGTCAAAATGTCTACAAGTATGAAAATATCAGACGACTTTCATCACAAGATAGTCATGCATCAAATATGAATACCATAGCACTTAATGACTAACTTCTAGAAGTAAGGTTAAAGTTTTAAAAAGAATTGAACTCATGGCAAGGTCAAGGTCAAAATTGCTGTATATATGGTACCCGGAAAGCTCTCCTTAGATGCAAGTCACAGTCAAATATAAACAACATAGCTTAACCAATAACCAACTTCTATAACAAAGTTTAAAGATTTTTTGTTGAAAAATGTCTTCAAGGCCAGGTCCAAGGTAAACATTTCTATAGATATGGCATCCCCATAAATCTCTCGTCAAGTTTTGAAGAATATAGAGGGATATAATTGTCGGTTGAAAGCTATGGTTTACAAATTTCGAGATCGGACTTCCTGTTCACGACCTTTTTAGTTTACGCAAAACGATGCGTATATTTTCATAGAAAAACAATAGTATTTGGCAACAATTATACCAACTGAAATATGCCCCTTTTAAATGATATTACAAATTCATGATGAAAAAAGTAGACAATGAGTGTTACACCTTACTTCCACCTACTGTGTCGTTATATAATTACTTTATTTTACGAAAGGATATGGAGTAAATGAACATGAGACCATAACTCATATGTTAACTCCAACTGCAATAATTTTAATGAGCTGTATGGCCATTTCGGAAATTAATTCCTCATCAGCAGCACTAGAACTTTAGTTCTTTTCCGATTTGTCATTTCCTAGTAGTTCTGATGTTGACATATTGATATTCTCTCCCTCCTTGTCTTTACAATTATTTATTTCCGTGACCGCTGTACAGATATTTTCAAAACATTCCATCTTATACGATCACTTAAATGTTTTTAGATACCGTTCACGAGTGCATGGGGGGGGGTCATCGTTCATCTTGCTTTCCGTATTTATTCCTCGTGTTTTCTTGATTGGAAGGGATTATTAGTCGTGTATAATTTGTTTCAAGGCCAATAAAGATCTAATGCCTTTCCGGAAATTGATTTGCATATTAGAATTTCAAAAACTGGTCGTCGGCACTTTTACTTATGGTTAAAACCAGAGAAAAAGATGATATGCCGTAAATATTCGAATGGGTCATATTTCTTCGGAACTGAAGAAAGTAAATAAGTTTTATGTAACAACGGCAGTAGAATACCGAAGGAACAAGGGAAGCGATGACTACATAAATCGAAGTCCAAAGACATGGCAAAAACGGTAACAGATAAAAACAAAGACAAAACAAGGACGTGAGACAGCTACAATGCACGGAAATGAAAAGATAACATTAAGAACTAAGGCACTCAAAGTGTGAACTCCCATGAAAACCGGGAGTGACATCAGGTGTTCTGGAAGGGTAAGCATGTCCTGCTCAGCTAGCGGCACCCGTCATACTATCAGTGAGTCAATTCAGGGTTGAGTCAAATCCGATTATGTCAAATCCGTGAAGACGTGAAATCTAGCTGAAAATGTCCGTTTTCATTTGGGACACAGACACGTCATATCTGTCAATGATGTCATGGTGACGGCCATAGAATTTCTGAAGGGATGAAAGTAACAAAGGCTGAATAAATCCCTGACTAAGCAGCTTTTTGGACAGTGTTTTTGCTCTAACTAAAAAGTCGCCGTATAAACTGCATGCCCGACAGTAACGAATCAACTGTGAAATGTACACTCCATAGGCTGGAGAGGTAGGTATATTGCTGCTCAGAAAGGGAAAGTTCACAATTGGGAAGCTAAAATCATCACGTTTGTCATACAGCTTAGATTTCAAACGTCCATTTTCGTCAATGTAAATTAAAAGATCTAAATACGAAGCTGAATTAGGTGTATCGGTAGTCTCTTTAATTTCAAGCTCATTGGGATAGATCTGATGTAAATATTCCTTGAATTTTGGATTATTAAGAGAAAGTACATCGTCTATGTAGCGGAAGCTGAAATTAAAGGACTGGGCTAAATGTTTTTGTTTTTTCTGTGTAAGCCCTTGTAAAAACTTCGCCTCATACGAAAAAGGGAAGAGATCAGCTAAAAGTGGCGCGCAGTTAGTTCCCATGGGAATCCCAATTGGCTGTTGTAAAGAGAGGAAACGTGCCATGGATTAATTCATAAATGCATAAAAACTAACACCAATGACGGAGAACCTAAGTTAGCATATCGGATAATCTTGTATTCAAAAATCGAAATCCAAGTATTTTGCACATCTCTAACAGATTCATAATCATCCCTTTAAATATCTTAAAATTAATCCAGGCAAATGATGTACCCTATAAGCATTATCTTGCCTAGAGTTCAACAATGCATATATTTGTAAAAAAAAAATCGGCAAAAATCAAAATCCAAGTAGCATGCACATTTTCAATGTATGCACAATAAATATGCAAAATAAAAACTTCCTAACTTAAAATCTGTAGGAGGAGTAATCCGAAAAAATGATGTACCCTATAAGCATTAATTTGCCAAAAAATGACTAATAAATTTTTCTTGGTTTAAATTGGTTAAAAAATGACAAAGAGAAAAAAGAGAATCTGTCTATGGGACACGGATCGCAACTGGCCAAATTTTCAATTCAGCAATATAGAAGCATGATAGTATTTTCAAAATATTTTTATTGGTTTGTACGGACTACTGTCCGTTCTCTGGGATTTAATGGCGGCTGTTCCTACACGGCTACCCACTGGGTGTATTTTATCCAGTGTTGACATCGTGATTTCAACAAATTTCTCTGATTTTTACATTTTATTTATGTCAAGTCGGCACTGCGGTACTACTGGAGTAGATAGTTTTGCTCCCTCTACTTCATAATAGATATCATCACTAGCGTACCTAGGATTATCTATACTTTACTCGTTGACAAAAGATGATTCCATACTTTGTCGGCGTTAGTCGGATACATATATGTATTTACTGGTCTGTCTTGCGTTGCATGATAACCACACTCATCGAACTGTTGTTTTGGTCGCTCATTGTTCGGGTTTCTGTCCCGTAGCACCATTCAGCTTTGTATTGTTATTTCTATGAGGTCTTGATTTCAAGATGAAGAACAACAATAAAAGCTGTGTTCCATTGCTTGATCTGACCATGTTTTTGTAGAGACTTATATGCATTTATTCCATATACTTTCATTTTTATCTAAGACTGGAGTTTGTCTCTCCTGCAGTGTTTAGTCTGTAAAAAAGATTCCTTGTGGGAGAGATGTATGGTCTTTATCTATTTCCGTTTTTGTGAACTTGAGAGAATTTTTCACATGGATACACTATCACACGTTCAAATTTTACACTTTAATTTTTGTAATTTCCAAATGTTATTTCGACACCTGTATATAGTGCTAACATCACATGATTCATTGTGCCAAATTTTCTTACAATTGACTCGATGAGTGCACTGTGCTTGTTTATATGTTGTGATTGTCTTCTGTTGGATTTTTTGTCTGGAAACGGATGATGACAGGAATTATAACGACACTTTGATAGTTGATTTTTTATTGGCTGACCATCCCGCATCCATCAGAAAAAAATTAAATGAATGAAGCGTCTAGCAACGAATTTCACCCAAACCGGTGCTAGGAGCTGTCTTGAACTTATTAAAATGAGCAGAGCTCATTGTTGAAGGCTTCATGGTGATTCAAGATGAAAAAGAACAAGAAAAGCGTTGTTCCCTAGTTTGATCTTACCACGTATTTGTTGAGACTTTGTCCATGTGCGTTACTCCATATATTTTCATTGCTAATTTGGTAGTAATGGCTTTATCCTTACTCTCCTTGAACTTAATTGTTGATTCGCGTTGTGTTACTTCTTGTGCTTCTTTTTTACCTCTAGCATTTCCAACAGAGGTTGCCTTTGACTTGATCGGAACTTGTTATACATCCCATGTCAGTTTCTTCCTTCACAGCGAAAGCCTGTAATATCTTCATGTGGAAGTCCCATTGTTGAACGTAACGTCGTTGTTAATAATGTTTTCGTTTGGTCGTTTGGTTAGTAGACGATGATGATAACGGACAAAAGAACTTTCCATAGAATGTGGTATCAATTGTAGTGCAGTTCAAACCCATCTAACCATGTCAAATATTTCAGTTACCCAAACCACCATTGAAACCAAATTTCTAAGCATTTAAACACACACATGCCAAACCTACGAAGTTGCTATAGTCACATCTGGGGATCGAACATGGGATTTCCAGCACTCCAGCCAGCCGCCTAGCCGAGTGAGCAACAGAATGGATCTGTTTGTTCAACCGATATATACTGGCTATTTAAACTATATAAAGCTTCCTTAGTATATAAAACGTTGGCTCATTATCTACAAAATTGTACTATGTTGCTTCTGGGACTAATGGGTAGTTTCTGGGCACAATTTGAACATTGCTTCACAAGTTTGTGATTGCGACAATGACAACAGTTATTTGAACCGACGAAAAAGCATTACCTAGATAACCGTTTAATGCTGCAAACACAATTCCATGACCTCTAAATGGATATGACTTTATAGATAATTCAGAACACTGCACTGTTGCAGAGAGTTTCCTTAGTTAAATTATAAAGTCTTTAATTTTGCTAATCCTTTTAGCGGGAAAACGGGATTGACAAATTATTTTACCGGGAATCCGGGATTCACCATTTATTTTCACGGGAGTGCGGGATGAGACCCCCTCCTACCCTCCCTCATCTTTGATATGTGCACAATCAAAATATTTATAAAAACTTCCTATCTTATAAACTGTAGGAGGAGTTACCCGTATAAATGATGTACCCTATATGCAATATAATGCATAAAAATGACAAAGTTCAACAATGGTTAGTTTTCTAAAAAAAATATCCAAATCAAAATCCAAGCACCATGCACATCTTTGATATGTGCACAATTTACCTGCAAAACAAAAATTTCCTATCTTAAAAACTGTAGGAGGACTTATCCGAACAATGGTGTACCCACTTGATGACAGACGGATGGACGGACTGACGGACCAGTCAAAAACTATATACCCTCCGCAACTTCCTTGCGTTGGGTATAAAAACCAAATAGTACAAGGTACATGGATGCAATGGGAACTTACATTGTTACACTATATAAAACACTAACAAACATTCTTAAATGTTGTGTTTTGTTTATAGACACAATATCCCCTTTATCAACCTGAACATTTGGAAGGGTATGTTAAATGTTCCGTTTCTGTTGATGTAGATGGGCCCTGAACGAATGTTTGTGTAACTTTGTCTATCAAACTAATAAAATTTTGAAATGAAAGGGTCAATAGGCCCAATGTGGGTAAATTCAAAGGGCCATTTTCAAAATTGAGGCCATTTGAGCCCTTCAAGAATGATCCCTGCAGCTTCAATGGAAGCTCCGTGCTATTTCAATAATGCACTCATAAAAACGATAAAACCTGTCTGGAACACCGACGTATTTGAAAGCACCCTTGAAGATCAAGACTGGGGCTCTTATTTTTTTTACACAATCATATAACCCTATACCAGACAACACAATGAAAATGGTAGACCTGTCGTGTTTTCCTCATCGTTAATGTTCCGCTTTTCTTTCAGCCGATCAGGAGTTCGAATTTCGAGAATTGGCGAATGAGCATGGAAATGTGTTCGACAAAAGAATATTTGCCGGGAAGCAACAAAATTTAACCAGGAAGGAACACTGACACTCTATTTAACGAAACTGTCATCAACGACCCAGTTGGAATCGAATATGGTGAACAACATTGAGCATGTGTCAAATGACAATAAAAACAATGAGGACATCGATTCAGAAATACAAACCGGAGTTAGAGGAATGGCATGCAATTCTTGCATTCTCAGATTATTGTGTATTTAAATCAAGGAGTGGCCGATGTGTTCAAGTTTCAACAAAATTTAATAAAAACAACCTTTATTCCTGAGTAACAATAATTAAGTGACACCAACTGATTTGCGGATCATATAGTATTTAGGTCTGTTCATCCGTCAAACGCAGGTTTACCTCTTTTTTATAATTGTTTTATTTTTCAGAACAAAGACAGCTCACAGATAATTACATGTATACCATATATACAAAACAGGTTCATCTCTTGGTTTTCTTTTGAGTTAGCAGATTGCTCTTAATATTTATGTCGATCTTCGTGAAATTCTTTATTATTATTATTATTGCTGCCAAAATTTTGTGTGATGACTCGGATCATCGTGAAAATTTACTCAGCAAAGCAAGTTCTTAAAACCTGCATACAAATTTTGGACAGGCTTCAATAAGCAGAATAGACGTAGACTAATAAAGGGATAGTAAAATCATGATACTCATATGGAATAATATTTCTTATATTTCAAAAACAGATAACGAAGTTCTTGCTTTTTGACTGGAATTATCGTTCAAAGTCTCATTGAAATCCATTTGATATCCTGTGAACGTGCATCGAATTTTCAAACACAACATCATTGAGTTTATCACTTAAATCGGCTTTGCTACCAATATTAAGCTAGGCACAATACAACTATTGAAAAAAAATGGTGATTGGTTGATTAGTTTAGAGTTAATAGTTCAGTGAGAAATATTTCAGCTATATAAGGACGAGAACAAGTTATTCAATTCAAAAAGATTTACGTAAAGAAGAAAGAAATAAATGTATATGGATAGGTCGTTTATTAATTTCAGATGAAATTATATGATAACCCCTACAATATTAATGCAGCTAATGTATGTTATGGTAACCTTTCTCAGTTTCAGACACAAATCTGATATAACATTTGATTATCAATTAAGATAAAGTATTAAACTGATTATCCTCACATCCGGTGCCTTCAAATCACAGTCAGATTAGAGACATACAAATGTATGTTAACCAATGACTTATGACATTTCAATATACTATCCATTTTTGATGAAGGTCTATATTTCTGATATAAATATATGTATGAGTGGCCGTTTATGTCAGAATAATGATATTTCTAAAGCGATACTTTTTTTCTATCACGATACTTGTTGGAAGTATCACGATGCTTCTTACAAGCATCATGATACTTCTTACAAGTTTTGTATATTACAATGCTCTTAAATAATATGTACAATTATTACGGAAGCCTGGGACTGCCTGCTCTTCTTGTTATTATCAGAAAAAAATTGTGAATCTATCGCAATAATCTTGCATATTTATTACCATTATCACTATAATTTTTTTTAATATTTTGCTAATAATTTTTGCAATACTTTTAATGTGATATTTGTGAAGATAGTTATTGCGATATTTTACATTATTTATCGCAAAATAATAAAAAAAATATTGCAATGTTTTTATTATCTTTTTAAGTTTTGATACAAAAATACAAGTAATAGTAAACAAATAAGTAAATACCGAAGTAACTGTGAATTTAATTTCTGCATATGCGCATTTCGACAACTTATGTCTCTTCAGTGCAGATAAAATCTAAACGTTTGGAAGCCCATAAACTCAAAGATGTTTAAAAACTGATAGAGAACAAATAACCAATATGATCTAAATGTAGAGCCAAAATCAGCTAAGGACAGAGCTTTGCATGAGGGAGATACTCCTTAGTTTTCCACAAAATGTACAAAAAAATAAGATATTGAAATGAGCCGTTGTTGCGTTGAAGGCGGATTATAGCACCACTCGCAGCCATACACAGAGAAGATTCCGCGTGTTAAGTCTACTCTCATTTATTTTCTAATCACATTTCAACTGATTTTGATACATTCACGTATAATTTTAAAAAAGCTGATATACTGTTACAATGACGGCAAAACATACTGCTTTCGAAAATAAGATCAATAAGAGGTCAGCATGAAGCCCTCGCACAACATGGTGAACTCTTGGTGATGATGGTGACCATATCAGGCTCCCCATTGTAGGCGTTTTTTTTTGTTTGAAATTTGAAAAAGAAGTAACTTCATAAAGTGTAAAAAAATTTTTTTTTTCATATGTTTAACATTAGTAGTATAGCCCTTTTCTTAAAATTTTGTTATCTTTTTCCTGGATTGGAGCTCTTCCATCAACTGGAGGTACCAACATTCTTCATTCCGGTTATCACTCGTACGGTTGTCTAACCATACACAACTTAAACCCTGAATACATTTTTATTAAAACAAAATTCAAAACAAAAAACAAAAAAAAACTCTCAAATTAAGTAGCGAACTCTACCTTTAGAAAGTGTTTAGTAAGCCCGAACCCAACTCTACTCCCCAGAAATACAATTCCAATTAAAAGACGGGTTTTCTTCTATTCCTAATAAAAGACGCTTTTCTTCTGAAACTACTGTGGCAAATGGAAATTAAACCAAGTAATAAGTCCACCCATAATTTGTTTTAAATAAAATAAGGCAGACCAAAGTCTAATCGGTGATAGCCTGCAATGGGGAGCCTGATATGGTCAACATCATCACCAAGAGTTCACCATGTTGTGCGAGGGCTTCATGCTGACCTCTTATTGATCTTATTTTCGAAAGCAGTATGTTTTGCCGTCATTGTAACAGTATATCAGCTTTT
>MJUU01005607.1:103041-119466 GCA_002080025.1 Modiolus philippinarum
GGGGGGGGGGGGGGGGGGGGGGTGGCAGATTTTGTAAATAAATATCTTGGCCCTAGATAAGTTGAAAATAAATAATAAATAAATAATCTTGCACTGGTTACACTTGAAAATAAATATTCAGTCCACTCCTAATAGTCAAAATTTTTTTGTTATACAAGAAAATAAATAATCTGGCCTCCAAAGACATGGAAATAAATATTATGACCAGAATGGAGTTGAAAATAAATAATCTAACCTTTCCAAATTTGCCAGCACCCCACGGATCAATTGTTCGTCGCCTAAAACAATAAAAACTGCATTTTTGTAGAAAACTATATCATGTCACTTGATTCTTTTCCGATTTCAATGCAATGAATATGCACTAAGAAAACATTCATTCGATTCGGTACTCCCAAAGAAAGACAAGCAACATTATCACAGCCAAGTCTTAGATGTAGATTGAGAAAAGAATCCCTCACGCGCCATTCAATTTTAACTACACGTGTGTATATTCAACTATTTCTGGAAATGCAATTATGTATTGAAAGTAATGTTGTTAACAATTAATTTATTTTAAAATCTCTAAATAATTCATCAATTCATCTATTAATCATTTTTTGCTTTGCGTTGAATAAAGAATAATGAACGGTTTTGTAGAGAAAGGTAAGGAAAATGTTAAATAGTTTCAGCACAACCAAAGCTAGAAAACGATACGAATGACCAATGATAATGTGGTGAACAAAGATCAACAAACTATTGACTTGACAAGAGAAATCGAGAGATGTGGAGACTATATATGCAGATGGCCAGAAAAATAGTTATTTTTTTACAAAACAGGAAAGCCAAATTCTAAATTTGATAGTGCATTCATATGAGAAATTCTCACATGAACAAGTACATCATAACTGACTAAATAAAAAGAGCATATGTACATTAAAGCACGGGGAATCTTTTTATGGTTTTTGCACTGTACAAGAGACAACTGATACTAGTAACTGATTATCAATTCGGAAAGTACTGTTGTACTTTAAACATTTTTTCTTACCAGATCCTTGAAGTTGATTCACCGATAGCCGTTGGAGCAAAGAATTTTTAAGATTTGATCATTATGCTGGATATTGCTAAACAAGTATGCATATTAAAAATGCCTGTAATTTTAAGTATTTTCAGTGATTTTGTGCGTCAAAAAATACTAGGGTTTTTCTCCTTGTAAAATTTCCAGCAAGTTTTGATTTTTTATTTACATTATCATACCAGTTGCGAACGTTGCCATGATTGACAAAACAAGAAAAACAAATATACACACAAATGTAAACCACCGCTCACCTATTTTATTCCACAAGTAAACAAATATGCAAAAAAATCTAGTCCAACCAATTTTTCAAATAACTAATACACAATGGCAATATGCATTGAACATTTTGTGAAGGTTTCATTGAATTTCACAAAGTGGCCAATGAGGAGTTGTCGCCACAAAGTTTGTACCCTGGTGGCGGACGGAATACCGGACGAACGGACACCATGCTCACTATATACCACCCGAAAATTAGGGAGGTATAAAAAAAATTCACATTTTGATACATTTTACATCTAATGCCAATTTTCATCTGTTGAGGTGAAGGTTTTTGATTTTGACCTTTTTATAAGACCTAATTATTTCAAAGAAAAAAAAGTTGTTTCATAATAACGTGAATTGAAAATTTAGTGAGATGCAAGGAGAGGGATGGAAGTAGGCGAAAAGGGGGTGATCAGTGGGAGTGTAGGAGGTTGAAATGGAAGATGGAGCATGTGAAGGTTGGAGATTAGAGATTGGTTATTTGGTTGATTGACTGATTGAATATTTGGAGGTACATTTATAGTGAAAAGGAGATTAGAGGTGAGAAGGTGGGTGAGAGGATTTGGAAGAGATTGAGTAACCTGTCCAACTCTCTGAAGTGGTGTCGAAGTCAAAAACGCACGTAGATCCACTACAATGAAAAAGAATTGAATGACATACAAGCGTTCGGTATAACTGATTTATAGACGTGACTGGCTTAGGATTGCACTCGCTTTAAAATGACAAAGCAAAATATTCTAAGTACTTGTGAACCTACAAAAACATTTTGAAAAATTCAAGTTATTTAAAAGATATCAGTCCCTTATAGAAAAAAATTTAAGTTTAAGCCCGAACTCTCAAGATTCTTTCTTTACTTAATACTGGAGTGATCATTTCTTTATACTATCTACGACCTTTCAATGGTAATTGCTGTTGAGCTGCTACCGGACACTACCGCAATGGAAGGGGAGATTTGGCTGGCCCTAAAACCGGTTTATCCACCATTTCTTTTGAATTGCGTGTACCAAGTCAGGACTATTGCGGTCGATAATTTTGCGGGTGGTTTCTACCTGATTTGTCTTTTTGTTTCATGGACTTCGGCTCTTGAATACTCTGTTCAGTAATTTTGTTATTACCCCCATTTAATACAAATACAGGAAAGTTAGGTCAATTTCAAACTTTAGACCTGTAAAACAAAAATTGAATGAATAATACTTTGCATGTTCGATAATTATGTGTGTAAAAGCCACAAAACATTTATTTCAAATAAATTGTAACGCTCGGTTTATGAATGATTCAACACGAACTACCTTTAATTGTAATAAAAGTGTTGTATAATTGTTAAAAAAATATTGAGATACTTAATGTTGCACTCTCATGACCATGACAAAGCAAAATATTGTGTACATATGAACTAAAATTAAGATGACGTAGAATTTGAATAAGAATCAGCTTTTATGTATACCAATTTTGTTCTAAATCTGGAATACACATCTGACAGTGATAAAGCCCGTGCTACTTGCATTTTGATTGTGACTATGAAATAACTCTACGCTTTAGCTTTACGTAAACAATATAAAGACATGGAAGATATACACCTTAGACAAAGTCTCTACAAATACATGGCAGAACCAAGCAATCGTTACTTTCCATTTTGAGGCTACTCTAAAGCTTTATAACTAATTCACTGCTTTTTGTATGTCGTATTTCTGTTTAAAAATAAATGTAAATATTAGGTACAATAATCTATGCTGGCTAACTTGTAGAATACAGTGTCAGATATATTGTAGTTAAGCATATTCATCCGATGTAGTTTTCTAAAAACTCTTAAAATTTGTGAGAATGTCTACCTCTTGCTGTACTCGGCTATGATTCCTATGTGATGAGTTCCGGGATTAAATGTACCAGCCTTTCTGTTATAAAAAGTAAGAAAACAAAAAAATACCAAACTTATCTGTGGACGATCGGACTTCCTATTTGATGTGAGGTAAATAACTGATGTCAACAAAAGGCATTTTGAGTCTTTTAATATCGTTCAGGTTTGAAACGTACATAAATTATGTGTGACGTTTGAAAGAAATGTCGGAATTGTTATTTAAGCGTGAAATCTCTGTGTCACATGAAAAGTGTTACAGAGCCTTTAGCGGCATGTGTCTTTGCCGGATTTAACCAAATGCGAATGAAATCACAATATACATGTATACAAAAATGCATGGTGTTCCGTGGAACCGTACACATGTGTCGCCTGCACTATATGTATCAAAGAATTCCTGTTTTGTTATATAATGACAAAGTCCAAAGATAATCAGATAAAATCTAAATTAAAGAAATCAAAATACATGGGCAAATCTTCAATATATATTGAAGCATTCTGCAAGTCTGGTTGCAAAGTACCAAGCGGTCTAGGAGGAGTTGTGGATAATGGAGGTATACCCTAGGACACCAATAAGCCAAAAGAATAAAGTCCAACATGAAAAAATCAATATTCAGGATGGTCACTCCTCAAATTCATTGTATCAAGGTTTTGTTAGTATGTTTATTTATTAGAACATCGATCATACATCATTTTAAGAAATAAATATTGATAGGTCAGTGATTAAAGTGCCTGAAATTTTGGCGGGAAACCGAACTCCTCTAGATTTTTCATTTATTTTACATTAAAGCAATCGACCTTTGAAAAACATTGAAGATATATCAAAAATTTCATCATATCTTGTCAAAAGTTTATTCTAGATGTATACAAACATATTTTGAAAAGAAAATTGGGGGTTAATGTGCATAATTTTCTAATGCATCATGATGGATAAGATATGAGAATTCCGAAAGTCAGAGGCAGTTTCAAAAACCTGCGGAGTGACCATCCTTAATCAAAAATTAAATGTATGGTGCGCATCTGCATTCTTGCAAGTTTGGTTGCAAAGTACGAAGCGGTCTAGGAGGGGTTGCGGATAATACCCTAAGACGCCAGAAACTAAAATGACAAAGTCCAAAGTTAGCTAGAAAATCTGCAAAAATCAAAATAAATCAAAAACTAAATGCATGGTGCACATCTACAATATATATTGAAGCATTCTTTCAAGTTGGTTGGAAAGTACCAAGCGGTCTAGGAGTAGTTGCGGATAATGGAGGTTGATCCTACCACTCCAATATAAAGCTTAAATGACAAAGTCCAAAAATGGCTTCAAAATCTGGAAAAACATAAATAAAGAAAATCTAAATGCATGGTGCACATCTACAATATATACTAAAGCATACCTGCAAGTTTCATTGGAAAGTACCCAGCGATTTAGGCGGAGATGCGGATAATGGTAAAAATTTTGGAGCCATACAGACAGACAAACAGACAGACGGACGGACCGAAGACGACGGATAGTGATCCCTATGTGTCGTTCCTGCACTAGGTGCAGTCGACACAAAAATGAATCACAAAACATATCAACATATAGCAGATAGGCCTTTCCATAAGTGTACTGGGTTTCTTTTCCTTAATTTGTTGCATTTAACGATATTGTACATGGAAAGCGATATTAAAACATTTACAAAAATGTACACCGTATAAAATATGTATAGTAATACTTAAGTGAAAAAAAAATTAGCATTATGCTAGAAAATTCATAATGCACGCGTCAGTAGAATTACATAATATATAATCGTGTTGCACTCTGATTTTACTGTATTGTTCTTGAATTACGACATCAGTTAATTTCACAGACAGTATCAATCAGTGCGCCATCATTTATCTTCGTTGACCGATTCTTCTTGAAAGAATTTGTATTTTTGTATATTGTTACAGACGTAATATAAGAAAACTTCATATTTTTATGATCAATCATTCCGTTTAATCTAGTTACATCTGAGAATGGGGATAATTATATAACAGGAAGAAAGCGATATCTCAGAGCTGTGTTACGATTTGATATGTGATTTTATTAGCTCACCTGGCTATGCCAGGGTCAGCTTTTGCCATCACTTGGCGTCCGTCGTCCATCCGTCCGTCGTAAACTTTTCTTCAAAAATCTTCTCCTCTGAAACCCACTGTGCTGAAACCACTGGGCCAATTTAATCCAAACTTGGCCTGTGTCATCACCAGGGTATGTAGTTTCAAAAATATGTTCGGTTAGTCCGAGGACTAAACAACATGGCCGCTGTTACTAAAAATAGAACATAGGGGTAAATTGCTGTTTTTGGCAAATAACTTCAAAACCGTTTCAGATATAAAAAATCTGACATGGTGTAGAATTGTTCAGAATGACAATATCTATCTGCCCTGCAATTTTGAAGAAAATCTGAAAAACCGTCTCAAAGTTATAGCCCTTTTTCCGTAAAATTTTCAAAATTTATGCATTTTTTATTTTTTATTTCAAAAACTGTAACAGATAGAGGTGAAGTGTAAATTTGAAAAATGTTCAGCATATCAAGATCTACATACTCCGACATTTTGAAGAAAATCCAACTGCCTGTGTTGTAGTTATTGACTTTTTTTCACACAAAAAAANNNTTCAATGCCATATGGTTATGGGTTATTTCCCTTTAAATCCTTCTTTCAAATCTTCTTTGGTTTACTTTTCTCTTTTAAGTTTAAGAGAAATTCCCTGCTATCACTTTATTAGAAATAATTATTTGGTACATAATAAAGAGCAAAAAAAGTGTTTTTATACAAATTTTAACATTTTTTTGCAAATATACTTTAATAAACTATACTTATTTCACAATTTAATAATAATTGTATATAAATATATATTGTTTTATTTATTCCTATTTGCTTGCCCATAATGCAAGTATCTTTCTCAGTTGATATTGTAGAGGCATCTAAGCTTCCATGCCTGTATAACTTTAAAGCTGACTGCATGGCTCTGCCATGGAGATCTTCTTGTCATTAGTGGTCTGTCCATTGTAAACTTTTCATTCAAACATCTTCTCTGAAACCACTGGTCAAATTGGAACCAAACTTGGGAGGTGGCCCCATTAAAAAAAATGTCTGGCAAGTCTGTATCATATCCAAGATGGCCGCCAGCAGGGAACGCAGTTTAACATTGAACCCTATGGGAAAGCATTCAAAGATCTTCTCTTAAACTACTGCGCCAATTAGAACCAAACTTGGTCACAATAGTCCTTCGGTGGTCCCCTTTGAAAATTTTGTCCGGCAAGTCTGCACGTCATCCAAGATACCCGCCAGCGGGAACTTGGTCCAAAATTGGACAATATTGCAAAAATCTTCTCTGAAAATACTGGGCTAATTGGAACCAAACTTAGTCACAATGGTCCATAGTTGGCCTCTTTTAAAAATGTGTTCAGCAAGTCCACATCATATATCCTAGATGGCCGCCAGGAGGGAACATGTTTTTAACATTGGACCCTATAGGGGAACATATTCAAAGATCTTCTCCTCTGAAAGTACATGGCCAATTGGAATCATACTTAGTCACAATGGTCCTTACTTGGTCCCCTTCATAAAATGTGTCTGGATGTCCGCATAGCATCCAAGATGGCAGTCAGCGGGGAACATTGTTTAACCTTGGACCCCATGGGAAATCATTTAAAGATCTCCTCTGAAAATACTATGCCAATTGGAACCAAAGTGAGGCACAATGATCCTAACATGGTCTTCTTCAAGAACGGTGACAGTTGGTCTACGCCTCATCAAAAATAGCTGCCAGTGGGGAACATAGTTTAATTTTGGATCATATAACATCAGCAAACTTCAAAATGAGACCCTTAAACATTAATAAACAAATTTGAAAATGAGAACCTTAAACATTGTGATTATTTTGACTTATTGTGTCAGCTATGACCCAGGTGAGCGATACAGGTTCTTGAGAGCCTCATGTTCAATGAGATATGAACCATTTTCTAAAAAGGCCTAGGATCTGAATCGGTTATTAGGGACTCCGTCTACAGAGCTGCCGGATGGTGGATACGTGTATGCTCTTTCTATGCGGGGTAATCAGGTCATAAGACGGTAAGCATTCGCGCGAAAACGTGTAGAGAAACGCGATGTAGTACAAAGATATGTTCTATATTTTTCTAAAAAGAGCAGCCTCTTTTGGTGGTACAGAACATTTAATTTCCTACTTCTATCCATTTCTTCCCTTCTCTAGTGGCATTAAAAACTCGTTGCCTCGGTTGTCCAGTCAACCATTATTTATTTCTTCTCGTTTGACTTTATTATTCTTTTAATTGATTTAATTGTTCTCGTCCTGATATGGTTGAAAAATTGCTCACTAAAAGTTCAATTCTAACTAATTAATCAATGTAACGGGGCCTTGTAACTATCGGGGAAATATTTGATTTTGGTTTTCTAAGCAGCGTCTGCCATCAGCTTAAACAATGGTGAAGTGAAAGTAAAACATTTATAGAATTCTTTGCATAGTACTATTTCTAAATGCTTAACAATTCAACGACGTACGCATCAAAACTATAGAAGTACCATGGCTTGAGATTTCTCCTGGATTAGAAATTTGGATTAGAAGTTTGGTCTTGTGCAAATTTGTCAGAACACTTCAGAAAAGTCACACGAATCGAGATGTCTTAAATATCAAATGGATTTGGCGTCGCTAATAAAAATTTGTCTTTGCAAGTTGTTTTCCCTGGTTGCCTATAATTGAATAGTGGTTAAAATTTTATGTAGGAACGTAAGTCTTGATTAATGATTATAGCGTCTGTAAGACCAATATGATGTTCCCTTAAGGTTAGACTCTACTAAATGACCAATCAGCTGCTGGCAAAGTAAAAAATAGTACTTATATAAACAAAGCAATGCTACTTTCGCTTTGGATGTAACTGTCAATATTGACAATATCCGAGTTCTTAAACGCTCTTGTGATCATCAAACACTTCCGGATTGACACGCATTTTGAATCAGCCAGCCTCATTGCATGGGAAAAACACCGAAGCCTCATCAATGATAACACGTATACCCAAGGATATGAAAGGGAAAATTGGTCATTTGCATACCCCAGTTAAATGAGGCGATAGAAATTTCTTATTAGAATTAAAAGTTGGGTCATCGTTGGGTCATGTTACTTGGCAGACGTGCCACTTTGAGAAAATCATATCGCCGCATAAAGTGAACTTCAGGTAATTATGAAAAAAACGTTATAATGGCCGCCTTTGGAAAATATTTAGTGGAGTCTGACCTTAAGATTCATGCCAATAGAATTACTTCAACATATGTATGCTTAGTAAAAATCACAGAAAACAAAATTTATATCACATACACATTTTTAATAGATGTCTCACTGTTCAGCAAAACCTTCAAAACCTTCCAAGTAGAATATTGACCAGACATCATATTGCCCAATCACAACAACAACGCTCAACCGACTATATTTTGTAGAAATGCACCAAATTCAAAATCCTACGTAGGCTTCTGGATTTGGTCACAAGTTAAGCGTGGGGCAGTCCTTTTATCATCTTCAAAATTATATTTTGTCTCCTTCTTTTCTCAGACGGGGGTAATGTAGTTTGTATTGTACTTGTATTGGGTTTAATTCGTTTGTTTATTATACTTTAGGGAAACAGGATAGGGGAATGGGAGGATTGGGTACCCGAAAACCGGTAAAATACTATCTCTGGCATTTGTTAGTACAGGGACCAAGTCCAGTTGCCCCGCGTTCCTATGGTTGTCTCTGTTAATGTTTTATTTTATAGATCTAGGTTAATTGGGCCTTTAACTAGTATTTCGGTCAACGAATTTGTTCTATTTTAACTATTTTAATTTAAAAATGGACATCTTTGATAATTATAACCAGAGGCTCACAGGAGCCTGTATCGCTCACCTGGCTTTCATTTGCCACAATCCAGCTAACATGGTAAGTTATACAGTTGAACATCAATCTCTCCAAATTTGGTAGCTCAACACTACCAATATCTAGAACTGTATTTAAGTCTGATCATGTTTTACTTTATATCTTTTTGGGGCTTTTTGACAAAAATCGTTCTTGCTAAGGACAACTTTTGACACCAGTTTTGAAGTCGAGAAATCATTTTGTAAACGGCCGTCAACGACAATTTTTAACACCATATTTTTAAGTTACGACATCAATATCTATTCGGAAACCAAATTTCATTGAAATCGAACAATGTTAAATCCCCCTTTTTTGGCAGCAATTTGAAAATTGCAGTCAACAAACAATTTTCAACACCGGTTTTGAAGTAGCCACATCAATATAAATTTTTAACCAAATTTCATTGAAATCGGACAATGTTGAATCTTCCCGCCTTTTTTGGCAGCCATTTTGAAAATTACGGTCAACGAACAATTTTCAACACGGGTTTTGAAGTCGTAACATCAATTAGGAAAAATGAAAGGATAAGGAGTGAAATGTACATGTGACAAAAACGCACACGATACATAGAAAACTCCAGTTTATCAAGGACAGGGCTTTAATCCCTGTCTACATCTCGATGTCGTCCGAGGGTCTTTAACTAGAGGTGAACAATATTCACCCCATTTTGAAAAAAGCGGTCAACAACAATTTCAACACCAGTTTTGAAGTCGCCACAGCATGGCAAACATTTTATCAATTTACACTTGACTTTCATCTTCTATAGTTTGGGAAATAAAAGACGAAAAAACTGAAATTTTTTTTAAAATTCCGTGATTGAAGGACAATAACTACTACGAGGGTTTTTGGATTTTCTTCAAAATTTCAGGGTGGGTAGATCTTGATATGTCTAACCTTTTTGTTATTTACCCTTGACCTCTATCTGTTACATTTTTTTTGTAAATAAAAAATAAAAAATGCAAAAATTTTGAAAATTTTTTCGGAAAAAATACGCGTTTGTACAACGTTTCAATCATTTGAAAGAAATACTATATCGATGTCCAACAAAACGAATTGGCCAAGTCTTATACTTTCAAACGCACCAATTGTGATGAACAAACTCTCACCAAACAACATTACAAGGATACAGAAATGCTCAAAGTTCCTCNTACAAGCATCGTTTTATTTCGGCATCGAGTAATTTTTCTACTAATAACTTGTCCATTCATTTAACCAGTGCACTTTCTTGTATAAAGGAGTTAGTTATAAAATATTGTGAAAAAACTTATCAAAACTCTGGTGTAAATTACTTTTGGAGTGTAAAAAACTCAATTGAAGTTTTAGATAAATTGCAATCAATACAAAAAAACCAGTTTCCTCTATCGACAGTTATGATTTTTCTACACTTTATTCAACGCTTCCACATAATTTGATTAAATCTAAATTGGGACAATTGATTAAATGGTCTTTTTAATATTCTGGACTGCAGTTTCTTTGTTGTAACAAAAAGCAAGGATTCTTTTCTAGTATTACTTACCACAATCATTCCCCCTGGACGTGTGATGATACGATTAAAGCACTTAATCTTTTGCTTGACAACATTTTTGTACGTTTTGGCAACATTGTTTATCAGCAGGTCATTTGAATTCCCATGAGTACAAATTGTACACCTCTCATTGCAGATCTTTTTCTTTTCTGTTACGAACGTGACTTCATGAAAAAATTACAAAATAGGACCATAAAAAAACAGTGATCAACTTATTTCTATTTTCAATGATAACAGCAGGTATATTGACGATATCCTTACTATTGACAATCCCCAGTTTTTAGATTATGTCGACATCATTTACCCACAACAACTGAAACTTAATAAAGCTAATAACGATTCTAAAAATTGCCATTTTCTGGATCTAACCATCATCGTTGACTCTGGTAAAATAAAAACTAAAATTTACGATAAAAGGGATGATTTTGATTTCAGTATTACTAATTTCCCCTTTCTTGACGGCGACGTTCCTCTAGCCCCATCCTACAGAGTTTATATTTCTCAACTGGTACGATTCGCACGCGTTTGTTCTACTCTTGGCGACTTCAATGAACGTAACCTTGCTAACACTTCTAATCAAAACTTTTGCAGCAAGTTTACAGATTTCATAAATTTTATCTGCACTGATGAGACATAAGTTGTCGAAATGCGCATATGCAGAAAGTAAATTCACAGTGACTTCGGTATTTAGTTATTTGTTAAATACGTTTAAAAAGTTTTATCGAAGATATGAACATTTGATATCTAAATATAATGTCACTCGCAAACAGCTTATTACTAAGGGCATTTCCCATCCTCGATTTTACGGAAATGTTGTTAAAAAATGCCAGAAACTGATTAAAAATCAAGAAAAACTGGGACGTAACTTACATTCTTTACGCAATAGGGGATATCGACAGGATATTCTGCACGTGTCCGTTAAATTAGCTTTGGGATCCAGTGACCTGAGGATTTTACACACACACTGGCCTCTCACTGATACTGCCGATGTCTACTGAAAAACATGATGATTCATAGCCAAACCCATTGGGAGTTTTTAATTTCATTTTTCTTCCGTAGTGCGACAGTGTTTTACCAGCAGACTAGGCTCCTTGAGCTAGACGGCAGTTTAGTGGCGAGCACTCCTTGATTCATCTTTCAAAATTACGTATTGTTTCCCCATTTTTCTTTTCAAGATTGTGGTCATGGAGTTAGTAGTCTATATGTATGGGTTTTATTCGTATGTTTATTATACTATAGGGAAACGGGACAGAGAATGGTGAGGTTTGGGTACCCATAAACCGGTTTAACCCTACCACTGGCTTTTGCTAGTGCCGGTACTAAGTCCGGCTGTCCCGATTTCCTATCGTTCTTTACGTGTGTCTTTTGTATTTTTATTGTGGGTTTTTTCTTGTGCAGTTCCTATTGACTTTGTGGCATGTGGCTATGTTTTGCGGCCACTGTAGTTATTTCCTGTTATCTTTTTTATTCTATAACTCCGAGATCGGTTTTCAGATGTTTTTCAAAATTGCACGCTAGGTAGATCTCATCATGCTTATTATTTTAACCCCCATATCTGTAACGGTTTTCAAGTTATTGGCCAAAAACTGCAATTTAACCTTATGTGATATTTTTAGCAATGGCGATCATGTATTGACCAGCCGACTAATCGAACACAACTTGGAACTGCATACCCTAGTGATGATTCAGGCCAAGTTTGGTTACAACTGACCCAGCAGTTTTAAAAGGAGAATATTTTTGAAATTGTTGACGGACGGACGACAAACGCAAAGTGATGGCAAAAGCTCACATGGCCTTTTATGCCAGGTGAGCTAAAAATGAACTTCAAAAAAAAAAACAACACTCTACATATGAAACTGCATGGAAAATTACACAGACAATGTCAAAAAGCATGTGCCGTATTCACTGTCGGCCAAGTGCGAATCGATGAGATCATTATTATTGTCTAAACAACAGATGAGATCCCGATAAAGATATTATTACTGTCATAAAATCAATAATGTTTACGACAGTAATAATGTTTTTTTCAACAATCGCATATATTGTTTGACTATAATAATGATCTTTTCGATTCGCACTTGGCCGATAGTGTTATTGCCTTATCTGACTAAAATGACTTTAGTTAAAAAGCCTATCTTTTCCGTTTTGTACTCACGTCTTTGTTATATTAACAATATAGTCTGCAAAATGAAAACTTCCTAGTAAAAGCAATGAACCCGATGGAGGTGTTAATCCAGATAAGTATTACAAACAGGGTCGTATGATATACTATGTTCAACGAACTCGGTCATGTTTGTTGTCGAATTAGAGCGAAATGGGGATCTTGTATATATCATTGCAGTTAGTGTTTGTTAGCTTGAGTACTTTCATTTGGAATGATTAAGAATTGTTTTACATCACTGCCCGATGTTCAAAAATAAAATAACTTTACAGCGGTTGTCAACTTTTTTTGACGGACTCAAATAAATTAAAATTTTATTAAATGACCCATAGTACATCATTCCTGTAAAGTTTTGTTTAGTTTGCTTCCGAAGTTTCAACAGACAATCAACATAACAATTATGCATCTCATGATATTTTTGCTAGATTTTGTACTACTTGTACTGTTTGATTTTTTTTCAGCTGGACTGAATTTTTGGAGACGCTTTATCAAGAGGAAATAGATTTTCAGTAGAAACGATGCATTGGGCATCTAGACCATACATCAGTACAAAGACCTTTGTATTTCAAATGTAAATAAAACCTCAGAACACATAACATAAATTTTTAAAAGAGTCTCTTGTACCTACGTGGCAACATTTTTTGCGAATGCCTCACAATTGTAAGGTAAAAACAAAGCGAAGTTGATAGTGTGTTAGAAAAATACTCATTTTAAAATAGTTTTATATACGCACTGAAATAAAATTCTATTGTGTTCTAAATTTCAAGACCATCAATATTGTCTGCTTTTTGAATCAATAAATCGTGACAATGCATCTATAGATGAATGCTTCAGTATCATGAAAAATTCTCAACTGTTATCTTGTGTCGCAGTATATACTCTTTTAAAGTTGTTTACAACAGATCACTCGATACAAAATGCCACAGCAAAAACAAATGTGCAAATATCATCATTATCATTTTACTCTGTCATCACTCCAAAAACATTTATCTAATGACAGTTGTGCATTACTGTTGTAAGAGTACGTATATTGATTGATTGATTGACGCCAACTTCAGCAATATTTCATCTATATCGTGGCTAGAACTGTTAACTTTATTGAACAATTCTACAGTAATAAATATATAAAAAAAATATCATCATAAAACCATAGAGATTGATACAAATAAAAGCAAGGGTGTAAAAAAATTTAAAACATCATAGAACGAATATTGGTTAAACAGTTAAAAGTAACTTGAAATTTTCGCTAGATACGAGTGTCGAACATTCCCATCACTTCCTTGTATATATATTTACCAACAAAAAATCACGTGCAACACAGAACTAGCATCAATTTTTATTTGCTGTTCACATATTGATTGATGCATGCATAAAGAGAGGACATATCAACGGACAAATTAAAATGTCTTGGTAACTAAAATTCATGTAAAAAATCATCTAATTGACATCATTGATCAATACAAAAATAAAAAGCAGTAAATTTCGTTATGCTGTACACGCGTTTCAAGGAGTAATCTCTCATCAGCAGCATTTGAATCAATAATATGGAAAGCCATAATCCAAATGTAGTCAATAAAGAAGTACTTAATACCAAATAAATAAATTATTTATGCAATAATATGTGTTGCACTTGAATTAAGTTAGTTTTTTATGTACATCAAGATCTTTTACTCAGCTTGATAATTTTCGAAATACTATATCGATGTATTTGTTTGCACCTAAATGAATGTTTCAACCCCGTATGATGACCCTTGAGAGAATGAAATAAAGTTATCTTCTATGCATATATTTTATAGAGAAAACTTGCCAAAGATTTACCTCTGGTTGTAGAGTTTGAATTCATCAGCAGCATTAAGATACAATACTAAGTTAAATAGCCCATCTTTTCTGTTAAGTGCACCAAAATTGAATTCCTTATCCTATTCAGCTCTTTGATATATGTATAATTTAATCTGCAAAACGAAAACTTCCTAGTAAAAGGAATGAGCTCCAGGGAGGGGATAATCTAGACAAGTATTTTAAAACAGGGTCTTATGAAATACCATCTTCACAAAAGCCAGTCATGTTTGTTGTCGAATTTTTTAAAGAACCATGTATACACCATTGCAGTTAAGCATTGTTAGGTTGAGCACTTTCATTTAGGACGATTGAAAATTGTTTTTTCTGTAAAGTCCAATGTTGAAAAAATAAAATTTCTCTACAGCGACAGCCTGCTTTTTCGACAGAATTAAACAATGAAAATCAATGAAATGACCCAATATATCCTTCCTGTAAATTTTGGTTTAGTTCTGTTGTTTTAAAAGATATGAACACAATGCACGTCTGCGATTTTTATTAGATTTTTTATTTACTACAAGTATTATTTGAATTTTTTGTAGCCAGAACGAAGCATTGGACATTTAGATGATACCACGGAACAAAAACCCATGTATTCTTAAAGTTAATGAAACTTCAGAACACATAATATAAAATTTAACATAGTCTCTTGTACCTACGCGGCAAAAAAAAATCATATAACTTGTCGCAAATGCCTTTAAGTTGTAAAGTAAAAACAAAGAGTGCCGGAAAAAATATTTATATACGCACTCAAATAAATTACATTGTGGTCTAAATTTCAAGACCATCATATTATCTGCTTTTTTCAATCAATAAATCGTGACAATTGCTGTGTGAGTGTCATCTATAGATGAATGCTTATATCATAGAGAACTTTCAATTATTATCTTGCGTCGCTATATAAATTCTTATAAAGATGTTCATCACTAATGAAAACATCAGATCACGACAAATTGTCATAGCAAAAACAAAATGTGTAAATATACAAAAATACCGAAGTTGAATAAACAGTAAATTTCGTTATATTGTACACGTGTTTCAAATATTATTATTATCATTTTATTTCGTCATCACTCCAAAAACATTTATCTAAAGACAGTTGTGCAGGACAGTTGTAAGAGTAACTTGACTGATTGACGTTTTATGCAAACATCTATATCGTGGAGAGAACTTTAAGTTTATTGAACAAATATAATAAATATATAAAATATCATCATAAAATCATATAGCTTTATACAAATAGAAACAAATGTGTAAAATATTAAAACCAATATAGAAGAAAAGTTGGTTTAACACTAAAAAGTATCTTTACATTTTCGCTACACTGTGAAACACTGCTATCACTGTCTTGCATATAGATTTACTACCAAAAAAATCACATGCAATACAGAACTAGCATTTACTTTAGTGAAATAAAAGGGACAACAGGAAACACCTCCATGGCTGAAAATTATAATTACATGCCACAATCTGCTAGGGAACTACACTGGGACAACACAAATAAGACAAAAGACAAACGTAAACAACGATAGGAACTCGGGACAGTCGGACTTGGTACCGGCACTAGCAAAAGCCAGCGGTAGAGTTAAACCAGTTTATGGGTACCCAAACCTCCCCTTTATCTGTCCTGTTTCCCTATAGTATAGTAAACATACGAATAAAGCCCAATACAGGTAGTCCACTTAATCTATGACCACAACCTTGAAAGGAGAGAATATGACAACACGTAATTTTGAAAGATGGTTCAAGGGGTGCTCGCAGCTAATCTGCCGGCTAGCTAACGGAGCCTAGTCTGCTGGAAAAACACTGTCGCACTACGGAA
>MJUU01005609.1:4901-15212 GCA_002080025.1 Modiolus philippinarum
TAAAAACGCGTAGTGTCTTCAAATGTGAGATTTATTTGTATTCGGCACGAAACAGGTGGTAATACTCGCTGAAGTTCGCATTGCCCCTGTTTTTCTAGGCCTCGAGCAAATAAATCTCAAATTTGAAGACATTAAACGTATATGGTTTCAAACTGACCACTGATATAACAATTTACTGTATTTATTGTTCTGGTATTGTTGTTAATCACAACACAAACGAATTAAATTGTCGTATATACATATGATGGCTTCATTTGATGCTTTTGTCGGACTTAATGATGTTTTAGTCAGAAATGTAATACACCTGAACTTGGCTTGGTTGTCCTGTTTTCTTAATGACCGACCGAGTTTTTATATAGCTTGTTAATTATTTCTAGACTCAGTACAAATGAGGCATGTATATTAGCAAGATCAGTGGGTGGTAGTTTTGTCAAGGACAAGTTTGCAAAATGTTTTTCTTGGCTGTTTAAATGGCTTTTTAGTTTTTATTTTGAAAAATATTTTCGTCAGGTACGTGAATGTATAGAAATAGATATAAATATATGTATTGGCTTTGAATCTTACTCATTTGCTTTCAGTTCCTTTATCTCAATTCTTGCAACAACATAAAAACGGCAACTGCTATAAATTGTTAAATATTTACCTTAAGTTGTTAAAAAATGGTAATCCTTGATATTACACAAACGAATGGGTTTTAGAGATAAGCCCGATTCATTTATACATCATATACCCCGATGAAACTAAACAAAATTCTTTATAGAGAATAATGATATTGGACAAAGTATTTGCATTGTCAGTGAATCTCATTTAAAGCATGCATTTGGGTTGTTGAAATTCCAAAATGAGCGTTATTAAATAATGTGATACATGTACATGTTTTATTTTGGTTTGTACGAGTATCCGTATAGAAATTCCAAGATATCAGCAACATATGTTAACATAAATTTTGCTGTTGTTATTGTTATTAGTGTTACAGTAACGTAAGAATCTTCATACCATTCATACTCTTATATTGTTTTATATGGTAGGCAAATAATAGGAATAAGGGAAACTTGAAAAACAATTTATGAATTGCAAGTCTTTTTGACGAAAGTGATTACTCAGATAAGCATTGCTTATTGAGTAACGCAGGAATCATTCATTTTATCTGATGGCATATCTAGACAAGAAAAGGTATTTCGTCACATCTTTTTCATGGAAATGATGGATGCCTATGCAAACTTTGTTTCAAAAGTTCCTTCCTTGCAATTATTAACAATACCTTCTTCACTTATATCATTTGGTAACGTAGGAATCGGTCACGTAGGAATTTTTTCATAGTTAAGAAGGTATCATCTGAGATCAATGTCAGTTTCTTCGTAAACAAGTAGTGGAATTTAATTAATGCTTTGTTTCTTATAATCACCCAACTTTTTAGTCCAACCCGTTCATGTAATTTTGATGGAGCATAGGTAAAGTAGGAACATTTCTTATTTTGAACTTAATACACTACACTATTTATGAGTACAATACTTTCTTTATTTTAAAGACCAATCTCAGGATTTTTTAATATCATATTGTAAGAGACATATCTTTTGAAGGTATAACTTAAATCTTTCGAGAATCAGTTTTACTCCCATGCACTTTTTAAGTAGCTGTAACGTAGGAATCATGGAAAATCTTGACAAGTTTTCATTTTTTTAAAGAAAGTACTCATTACCTTTATTAAATCATCAGCATAAAAGAAATATAAAACGAAACGATGAATTCAATAATTTACTGTTTTAGTAATAAAATGTAGTCTTAAAAAAAGCAATCTTGACATGCGAAATTTTGTATTGAAACCATACAAAAAACACCACTAATTTGCAATAGATCGTGATATTTTACTTATTGTTGGCTCATTCAATTTCTAGTATTGACAGGAATAAAAAAAATCTAACACTGAACTTGTATCTATTAATATTTTTTTACATAGCAGTTACTTTTGTCAACCATGGTTTAATTGAGATTGACTGTAAATATATCTCGACATCAGAGTCGTTTTCATCGGTGGCAAAACATTGTCAGTGGGAATGGTCCCGACTTTGTACAGACATTTAAAAAGAAATGGTGGGTCAAACCGGTTTTATGGAGCGCCAAATGTCGCCTTTTATTAATGTAGGGTCCGGTAGCAGCTCAACAACTTAACAGTAACTGCCAATAGAAAAGAAATGATCGAAAATAAATACAATAGACATTATCCGAGTTCTGGTTTTTCTCAACACGTCACAGTATGGAAAGCGTCACGTCATAAAGCCTAAAACGTCATGAAGTTATGTTTTTGAAGTAAATCCATGGTTCAAGATTCAAGATGGTCACATGGGGCGGACATAATTGTGACGTAGGGCGGACAAACAAAGACTGGTGAATCTAAATACCAGAACTCGGATATGGTCTATTACTGTTTTATTTTTAATTCAAAAACTATCTGAGATAAACTAAACAAATGTGTTCAACTTGACAAGGACTACAGTTTCTACATATGCTGGGTAAGTATGCATCTCTTCTGAAATGGTCGTTACCGGACAACATAGTATTTCATTGCACTCTACGGTTAAACTATTTAAAGGTTAATAGAATCTAAAGAAATTTTGCGGTCGACATCACAATCTTGTGGGTCGAATGGGATATCTGTTCCAGATGACAACAGATCCTTCCCTCTATAACTAAAATTTGTTTTTCCACCGGAGTTGACATGTTCAACACGGCGAGTGTCTTATAAGAAGCAGGAGATGCTTACTCTACCGGTACACCTGATCATACCCGTGGTTTTTATTGATTTCGTATTGTTCATATGTATGTTTGTCTTCGTGTTTCTTTCTTGTCCCGTACTCAAGTGGTGTCTTGTTTCTTAGTGTTTCCGATGTTGCCATTGTCCAGGGATTGTTGTCTGACGGTTCTCATTTATTTGCAGATTGAAGATCGGGATATCTTTCATGAATGTAAAAAAATTTCGTCTTTTCTCGTAGCGAAACGAGAGAAAAAAAATGTACAATTTCTTACACGAGTGAAAGAGATCCCGATCTTTAATTTTGGTCGAATGCAAGTTCTTATTTCTTTCGTACAATATAAAAAGAAATACTCCAAACATATACCGCGTGGACAACCTCGTCGCCATTTGAGTTTACATAACATTGTGACGTCAGGTGATTTATGTCGTTAAGTCATGGTAACGATTGTTTTATCACAAAGGTGAACACTTATGGTATGTCATTAAAATGAGGTTGTGAGCATCGATCTTATGTGGGTCATTTTATAAGGGCCTATTAAAATTTGAGTTAATCTGGATTTATTCAATCTGGATTTTTTAAATCCAGAACGTTACGTTTACATTGACCAGTTTTTAGTTGAAATACACGTTATGTTGTGGATTAAGTTTATCAGAAATAATTTTTGCAGTGTGAACGTAATGTAGATTAAGCCGTTTTTACCTGAGTTCATCCGGATTAATTTTTGTAGTGTGAACAGGCCCTTACACTGTAAACTTCCATTTACAGAAGAACTTTTCCTCTGAAACCGCATGAACAATTTCGCTTAATTTTAACACAGTAGTGCTTTGGTGGTCCCAAACTAGATTTGTGATTTTCATGTTCTTACCTCATAACAGCGGAAAACATAGTTTGACGCAGGGAGCCTATGGGAATTGCATTCAAAGTTCTTTAAATCTGAAAACAGTTTTGTTTACATTTAAGAAGAAATGGTACTTTGGTGATCATCTTTCAAAAATTGTGATTTTTATGTTACTTCTTCGTCAAAAATAGCATTAGCAGGGAACAAATTTAAACATAGGAACCTTTAGGTAATGCATTCGAAGATATTCTGTGAAACCGCTTAAAAAATTGAATATAATGGTCATATATTCATCCCTTTAAAAGATGTTTATTTTAATTTTACTACCTCATTTAAGTCATCCAAAGGCGGGGACCATAGCTTTACATAGGACCCTATGAGAAATTCATTTGAAGATCTCCTCGTCTGAAACCGCTTGATCAATTTTGATTATATTTAAACATAATAGTCCTTTAGTTACCTCTTTTAGAATGTTTTGATTTTTATGATCCTACCTCATCAGAGAATGCCAAGTGTATGGAAAATTAGAAATGCATTTAAAGGTCTTCTACTCTGGAATAACAGACAATTTTACCAAATGTTATTATGACAGTCCTTCAGTGATCCCTTTTGCATTTTTCATGTTCCTACCTCATCAAAGATGACCAACGTTTGAATATCTTATCAGAAACTGTAAAATCTGATGCATTGATGTATGTTGGTCATTGGCTTTTCGTTGTCTTCTTATAAAATTTTAGTTTCTTTATATTCGGGTTATTGGATGTGGTTTGTTTCCATTGGTTTATTCACTTTTTTACTTTTTTGGGCCATTTAGGGCTTGGTATAAGGTGTGAGGTTCCTCACTGTGTTGATGTTTTGTTTTGGTGATGGGGATGGGGTGTTGTCTCCTTGACCTTTACCCCATTTCCTTTCTTTTTCATAAGTATGAATAATTAAAGTTGGTCTTCTAATGAAAATAAATAACACCAGTCGCCAGGTAAACGATGAAGGCTGAAATGGACCCCTAGTATTTACCATCCCAATAGTCAGACTTGTCAGAAGTGAAAATTTTACATTTCGTTTCATAGAAACTTACTGTTTATCAATATTCTATCCCCTTCCAGATACTGAGGCTTCAAACGGTGAATTCCACATGGCGGATGTAATTGGTTCTGGATTTTGCCCCCTATTTCGATATTTTTTGGTAATGAGTACTTGTTTTTGACAACTTTTGGATCACTGCTTTCCATTTTAATGGATTTTAATGCTGTTGATGAGAGGTTACTCATTGAAACACTTGTACAGTGTACAGGTATGGCCTCTTTCCCGTACAATTATTTCATCAGTATGTTGTTATTCATCAGCATACCGATTTTACGAATGCAGGAAAATTTCTCCAAAGCTGTTTTAACAGGTTATCTATTACATTTACTATCATTACAAATATAAATTCAAAAATATTTTCATACTTTTTAATAAAACATCTAGTCACTGAAATTGCCACTTGATTGCAATTTTGCCAGATTTTCACAATTTTTGAAGGTTTTTGTTAAAATTCATTGCATAGCACCTCCAGAACCAAAATAGACTAACTGCCATTTGAAAGGACAAATGGTATAGACCCGCAAAAAAAATGGATTTGGTTCTCGATGTTTTTCTAGAAGTTCAACCTACTTAAACAATGTAAAATGGCTTAAATTGACATAGAAGGCTGTTAGCTGCCATTTTACACTGCTAATATTTTAGAAAGTATACAAGAGTGGCATATGTTATTTTTATTCCTATTAAGAACACTTACCAGAGACCACCTAACAAGATTTTCGACGAAATTTTAGCAAATTTTGAAAATGGACTAATGTGTGAATTAATTCCAATGCTTAATGACCATACTTCTTTCCTGTTCATTATGCAACTTCGGTATTTTAGTATTTTTATTATTCATACATTTAAAGCATTGATTTAAAATCAGTTCGTGATTTTTTATTGTTTTTATACATTATGAAGTTGAACTGCGATTACAGTATCTACGATACTGGAATAGCATTTTGCTTTAAAATAATACAATGTATATATTGATAATTGGCGGTACAATGCTTGTTAAAGTAAAAGTCGACCTGCCCTTGGCAAAATATATTTTAATTTTAAAGCAAACAGTTACAGTAATGATGATCCGAATATATATCGAATGCAACATCTTTTGAAACTTTGAATAGGATGTTTACCTATATAAATGTATTGATAAATATCACGAATGTTATTAGCTAATGCAGTCATTCCAACACGTTCTACCATGCTGAACACGCCCATGCTTTATCATTCAAACTTGAAAAATCCTTGACGTATGCATTTGGAAGAATGTTTTTTTTTTTATATTTTGGGCTGTGTTCGTAAAGAAATCCGAAAAGTCCACTTACCTTGGTAAATAAAAAAAACATACACAGTCAAAACATATTAAATGTTCAGGGTTAATATTTACTTTTTGCATATCCTCTCACATTGGTAGTCGGATACCGAAGGAACAAATCATAAAATTACATTCGTCAAAGTACAAAGACCAGGAAAAAACTAGAAGACCAGAAGAAACGATGCACCCACAAAACACACAATCAATTCAAATACACTTTTAAAACTAAATTACGCAATTAGAATATGAAGCGTAAACTTTCAAAGACATCAGCCGATCCGGAAGGGCGACCATGCCTTGCTCAATATACATCAATCGTCACTAATGCGTGCGTGGTTTTCAAAGATTTGTTTAGAAGCTGATTAATTTAATAAGTAATTTTTTTAACAATTGAGACACGCGAATTCGGTAAATGTTTCTCCGACAAAAGAGGAATAAGATGTAGCATAGATATGTCTTTGAAATTTTTAACCAACATTTCTTCGACTCCGGACGTATGAACTTCCTCTCTGGAAATATGTTCTTCTATAACAACATACATTCTGACCCTTTAGTCCGGAATTACTGCAATAACAAATAAATGTTGCTCCATTAATTTTTCTATTTTCTCCACAACTTCGTTAGATATACCACGTAAAACACTATACGGTTCCGGCCGCCATTATTAAGATGACAGAAGACAATCGTTAATCTTAATTGGCTTTACGGAAGTGTTTTTATGCGTAACAAAGTTTTAGTCGTTCATTCATCAGGAAAACTACGTCTTTCTTTATACGGAAGATGACACACACTATAGTCCTGTATTTTACATTGAAGCTTTTTGTATTATATCTTATGACTTTTTCATCATTATGAGGGTGAAGATTTCTCAACAATTAATAATTTTGGCTGTAGGGAATGTCTTCTTAGTTCTTAATTAATTCACTCTCTGCAGAGATAAACATGTGTTATGCCATTAAAGACAAGTGATCTAGTTTAAAGCAGCTTGAGTTATCAAAAAAGTTATCAAAAAAGCTGGAGAAAACTTGTTCTCCAAAACATATAACACTTTGTTCTTCGGAACTCTTGTAATTGAACTTTAATTATGACACTTCATTGCTGACTAAAATTGAGTCTATTAAAGAAAGAATATAAATACTTGGCAATTTGAGGGTCGATGATTAGTGATGTTTTTTTTTTATAAAGTACTGCACTGTAAGCAAGGATTCTGCCCATCCTGCTGGTCAACAATATTATTCTCACGTGTTTTTTGTTATGCGAAAATTAGCACAAATTACATGTATGAAGACTTTCTCATTAAACATAGTTATCCTCGTGGCCACCTTATTAATCACGGCTTCAAAAAATTCCATCTTGTACGATAATCAAAATAGTTCATTTCTCAAATATCAGTCCTTCATGGAAAATTTTGAAGTTTCGGTCAGAACTTAATTCTTTTTTTTTTACTTAATACTGTGATGATTATTTCTTTTTACAGTGAACGTCCTTTCAATAGCGATTGTTGTTGAGTTGTTACCGGACATTACCACTATGGAAGGAGAGGTTTGGCGCGCCACAAAACTGGTTTACCACACAATTTGTTTTGTAATTCATTTACAAAGTCAGGGCCATTGCGGGTGATAATTTTTCCGTTTCTTTTCCGCCTGTTCTGTCTTTTTACCTCTTTAACTTTGACTTTGTGTTTAGTTATGACCCCAATTGATAAGTCGGGGACTAAGTGTATTAATTTTATTCATTGTGACCTCTTATCCTTATAAAATGACAGTCCGTATTTTGAAACCATGAGCAAGTGCGCTCTGATGATCTGCTAGCCTTCCTTGTCATTTTAAGGTTTAACTTTAATTAGTAAAAATTTCTCCAATCCCCATTTTTTCATTGCATCAATGCATTCTTATACTTCGTAGTTATGTTTATCTACTTGTGAATTTTAAGAATGGCCCAATAAATGCCTCATATCCTAAAGGTTATGTTAGATATATTATCTCCCATATAAGTCTAGTGTTATTCCTTACACTTGTTTAACATTATATTCCAATTTATAATCTTTTTATCATAGAAGTACTAATTACTGTCACGTTAGTGAGTTAAATCGACTCATTTCTTTTAACTCTATAGCAGTTAATACTTTGTTTGTACTTAGGTAATAATTCAATGGTAGATGGCCCTGGAAATATCGTACTGATCGATTCTATTACATACATAACTCATCATAAAGTATAAACGAGAAAAAATCCAATTCTTTGTTATCATTTTTATATACTTGAACAATTGTCGGAATTTTTAGAAGATTTTTCCAAGTAATTTACAGGTGTGGACTGAGATTGCATCATAGGAAACAGGAATAATAACAGTGGGTCCAACCTAATTGGTTGGAGAAGTCCTAATTTGGTTGGAGCAAAATCGCCTCTGTATCAGTTTGGATTATCAATAGCATTTTAGGTGATACAAATGTTTCCTTTCGGCAAAAGGTATATAATTGAATCTTTTTCATTCAATACTTATTCAAAATATTTAAGATTTCAAAAGTTATTGAAGAAAAACCGTTTAAAAATATCCCAGAAGTTCAAAATGTAGGTCGCTGTTTTTCTTCAATAGTTTTCGAAATCTTATTTATTTTGTACAAATTTTGACTGAAAAGGGTGAATTTATTTAGTCATTGCCGAAAGGAAACATTTTTATCAATTTAAACGTTCTTAGTAACTTCAAACTTATACACGAACGATTTTGATCCAACCAAATTAGGACTTCTGCAACCAATTAGGTTGGATCCCCTAAATAAAGCACAAGAAGATTGCATGGGTCATAATTCCAGAAACAAGGCAAACAGAGAACAACGGAAGACCACAGAGATGAAACACCCTAAAGAGGACTTATGATGTAATCAAACTTAAGGTGACTGCAGGGTATTATTTTCCTATTATAAAATCTTGTGAAATTTTCTGTGTAGAAACATAATTGTATTACTGTTCAAAATGTAAAATAAAATTTGGGGGTCACCGTGTTTATAAGCGCAACAACTGAAATTGAGGTTTTCAGAATGTTACAAAGAAATGATAGGGAAAATGATTATATGAGAGCATAGCTTGAAAAGTCTATTTTAGATTTAGTTCATGCTTTGCATGTGTTTTGAAATTCTTATATAGTTTACATATAAAAAATAAAAATAGGGGCCACCGTTAAAATAAGAGAGATAAATTGCGAAATGTTAATTTCTCTAGTGATATCTATGTTAAATTCCTTTATCAAATCATCTCCCTTAAATAATTTCCGTGTTTTGGTAAATCCAGCAGCAGTTTTAAAATTCATGTGTTTTAGTTCACCCTTTGGTAATGAAAATGTTGAAAAAGAGATAAGAAATACAAACTTTAAATACTTTGGAACTTTCTTTGCATTTTAAACTCATATTTTGTAAAATATCTTAATGAATAAAACCTAAATGAACAAGTATTGAACAAAAATGGCGGAATAATACCACTGAGACACCTTAAGCACTAAATATGTGAATTCTTAAAACAATCAAAAGAGTAATCAGGTAAGCGTGACAACAAACGTAACACTGACAGTGAGGCAATCAATGGTGAGGGAGCAACACTTTGATTTTCATAGGAGGGGGAGGCTTTTGTCTTATTTCAATTAAAAAAAAGGCAGATTGGTACATTTTGGCTTGGACAAATCTAGTATTGTCATATGGCATAAATCAACTGATAGAAAAAATCAGAATACGTTATTAAAAAGAAAATCCATGCAAGGAGTGGAAAAAAAATATGGTTGCTCCTAACCAAAACTTATACAATAAATATTTTCTTGGTGATACCAGACAAAGAAGAAAACAAAAGGATTTGGGTATACAACATTTAAAGTGCTTTTAGGTTGCCTCTAGAGGTTAAATGCTTCATTTAATGAATGAAAATGTAAACAAAGAATGCTATGAAAAGCATATGATCTTTGCAGATATCTTCCCATTGCAAAAATACAGAGAATAATGTTATCTTTTTTTTAAATCCAATAAAATCACCAAGACGGCCGCTAATTTTGTTTGTCTCTGATATCAACTTTGCATCGTCATGTTTCGTCAATAAGCCCACAATATATCTAAAACTTAACTTGAATTTCACATCAAAAGACACAAAAGTCCATTTAAAATATGTCAAGAGTGAATTTTTAACCGGGTTTTCCATCGAAAAAATCCGGTTATTAAAATGGTGAAAATGGCGGGCGGGCGGGCGACTGCCAATTGGGTACATCATTTGTCCGGAGCAAATCTCCTACAGTATTTGAGACAGGAAGTTTTTATTTTGCAGATCAATTGTACATATATCAAAGGTGTGCATGGTACT
>MJUU01005609.1:20347-35428 GCA_002080025.1 Modiolus philippinarum
TCCACTGCTATATCGTTATATATGCCAAATCTGGAGGATATTTCTGCAACTATGCCAATTTATTGTACCAAGCGACACATTTGGTGTCTTAAAACATTGCTAAGAAAAACAAGGAGTGCTAAATGTGACTCTGATAACAGAAAATCTTACCCCTACCCCAACAAATTTTCCCTGAAATTGTCAATTTGTTGTCTATGTTCACATAAAAATAACCAGAACACGCAAAACCCGTGTTGTATATGACATTAATGTATGAATTACATCATAACAGCCAATGGTCGACTAAAACTCAATATTTCTCCAAAAAATGATGAAAAATGGGAATTTTCAACATTTTAGATTTGTCCGTATTTCATCGTTAAATCGCAATATATGTCAAATGTGTAGAATATATCTGCAGATAAGCCATTTAATTGTCCTAAGCAATACATAAATTGTCTTTAAACATTGTTTAGAAAAACAAGGAGTGTTATATGTGACTCTAGATACCGAAAATCTTACCCCTACCCAAACAAATTTTCCCTGAAATTGGTGATTTTTGGTCTATGTTCGCATAAGAATAACCAGAACATGAAAAATGTCTGTTGTAAGACAATGTTGCATCAAATACATCATGATTTGGTATTTTAACAGCCATTGGTCGACTACAACTCAATATTTCTCCGCAAATTGATGAAAAATGGGAATTTTCAACATTTCAGATTTGTCCATAGTTCACAGTTAAATCGCAATATATATCAAATCTATAGAATAGATCTACAGCTATAGCAATTAATTGTTCCAAGCAATACCTTAGTTGTCTGAAAACATACTTTAGAAAAACAAGGAGTGTTATTTGTGACTCGAAATACCGAAAATTGTACCCCTACCCCACCAAATTTTCCCTGAAATTGGTGGGGTTTTTTTTGTCTTTGTTCGCATACAAATAACCAGAACATGAAAAATGTCTGATGTATATTACAATGTTGCATGAATTACATCATGATTTGGTATTTTAACACCCATTGGTCGACTAAAACTCAATATTTCTCAGCAAATTGATGAAAAATGGGAATTTTCAGTATTTCAGATTTGTCCATAGTTAACTGTTGAAACACAATATGTATCAAATCTATAGAATGTATCTGCAGACATGCCAATTAATTGTTCTAAGCGATACATTAGATGTCTTAAAACATTGTTTTGAAAAACAAGGGGTGTTGAATGTGACTCTTGATACCACAAATCTTACCCCTACCCCAACACATTTCCCCCAAAATTGTCAATATTTTTTCTATGTTGGGATAAGAATAACCACCACAGGCAAATTCTGCGTTGAATATAACAAAGTTGTATGAATACTATCATGATTTGGTATTTCAAATCCCAGTTGTCAGCTTAAACTCAATATTGTGTCCAAAATTGATAAAACAAATGGATATTTTAGCATTTCAGATTTGTCCAAAATTCACTTTTAAATCGTTATATGTGGCAAATCTGGAGGATTTATCTGCAGATATGCCCATTTATTGTCTTAGCCGATACATATGTTATTGAAAAACACTGTTAAAAAAATAAGGAGTGTTCAATTTGTCTCTAAATACTAAAAATCTTACCCTTACCCAAACAAAATTAAACTAAAAAATCTCCAAAATATGACCGTCTGTACATATAAATGAACAAAGCATACTAATGTTTTACTTTCTTTGCAAAAGATGCATTTGATACATCATAATATGTAATTTTGACACCAAAATATGGGTAACATTGAATATTTTGGACGATTATCGTGAAAAATCGGAATTTTCAGTATTTCAGAATTTTCCGAAATTCAAAGTTAAATCGCTGAATAACTGCCCATAAACCGGGCGCATGCTCTTATTTTTGATAAATGGCAGGCTCTGTGTTTTGGTGTTTGAAAATGATATGTCATTGGACCTTTATACAATGTTAAAAGCTTTTCAAACTGAAAAAAAAATGAAATAAATTGTGCTGAATATGTGTGGTAAGGGGTAATATGTTTGTAATTTATGAGACTGTAGTTAGTCTGGAAGGCTTAAAAGCATACTTTCTAATTGCTTAGATAACTAAATACCGAAGTTACTGTGAATATGATGTGATGATATGTTAATGTGATATGATGAAACGATATTTATTCAACATTTTCAAGTTATATATCAATATCATGAAGTATTTGCATCTCAAAGTCAAAACAGGAGAAATTCTGAAAAACGGAAAATTCCCATTTTTCATACAATTTCGGACAGAAGAGTCGAAATCAGACCTTTTGAAAAGTTTTAATCTACTTAAATGATCTTCTGCATGTCAGTTGTAGTGAAATACACTCTAGAATTCCCATTGAACATTATCTTTTTTATCATTTAGAGCCTGAATATTTCAAATGTTCTCTTAATTTCTAGGGGGAGGGGTGCTAATTTTGACATTTATGAATCTATAATGTATCTGAAACTAATGATTGCGTATATTTTGTTGCTAACATATTATAAATTATTATTGCATCGGCAAGTATTAAATATATATTCAGATTTTTACGACCCTTAAGTCAAAAAGTCGAAATTGTGAAAAATCTAAATTTCCGAAAAATTACATTTTTCAAAAATTTTATAACGAAAACCAAAATTTTATGGACTTGAATGGTTTTATTTTCCAACATTGTATCACAACCGATAAGTCAGGCATAAAAACTAGATCAAATGACGAGGGTTGTTTATCTGAAAGGAATTGACAGCCTAAAATCGACATTTTCGGAATTTTTTGCAGGGGCAGGGGTAGATTTTTCGTATCCCCAGATCATAAAATTGGCGTACCCAAACTTGTGTTCATTGTAAAGCATATTAAATAAGCTTTAATTTGATACCAAATTTCAGTACATATTACTTATCTGTAAAAAGTTATGGAGCTTAAAAGATGAAAGTTATGTTAAAACGAAAATACAATAATTTTTCGGGTGTACTATAAAAGTGGCCCTTTACTGTCTATGCGTGCAGGTTATGTTCGTGTTTACATGTTTTATTTTGAAGAGGGGACATAGAAGGAGTGAAAAAAACCGGTCTGGTTCGGAAGTGGGGGGGAGGGGGTGTGTGCACGGAAAGTGTTTCCAGCCCACGGACTAATACATAATCCAGAAAAACTGGGACGTAACTTACATTTTTTACGTAATAGTGGATATCGACGAGATATTCTGAACAAATCAGTTAAATTGGCTTTGGATTCCAGTTAACTGAAGACTTTACATATATACTGGCCTTTTACTGATACTGCCGGTGTCTACTGAAATGCATGACGAATCTTTACTAAACCCTACGGGGAGTTTTGAGTCTGATTTTTGTTCCGTAGTGCGACAGTATTTTACTAGGTTCCTTGAGCTAGCCGGCAGTTTAGAGGCGAGCACTCTTTGACCCATCTTTCAAAATTACGTTTTGTCATACCTTTTTCTGTTCCAAGATAGTGGTCACTGAGTTAGTAGTCTACCTGTATTGGGTTTTATTCGCATATTTATAATACTATAGGGAAACGGGATAGAAAAAGGGGAGGTTTGGGTACCCATAAACGGTTTAACCCTACCACTGGCGTTTGCTAGTGTTGGTACCAAGTCCGGCTATCCCGAGTTCCTATCATTATTTATGTTTGTCTGTTGTTTTCATTATTGTTTTTTTTTCTATTGCAGTTTGCTTGTAGATTGTGGCATGTGATTATAGTTCCCGGGCATTGTAGGTGTTTACTGTTATCCTGTTTTTTGTAATATATCATTTAATCGTACAAGATTTAGTTTTATCCTGTTTGTCCTGAAATTCCACAGGTGTGTAATTTGTCCACACGAATATAAAGATGTTTAACTGTACTTCTTTATAATGATAAATAGTTTGATAGTGTCTCCATAGGTGTAATAAAACAGTTTTTCCTCGACCATCCGCCATGCTAATTGTACTATACTATCTTATTTTATTGAAAATTGTTATTATTGGCGGGACAATAGATACAGGATAACGACAGCATCTGTTCTGAGACTAATTAACGACTACGCGTGATGTTTTCAATAGCAATCTTTATTTAACACAAGCAGAATACTAATAACAATCACACAGTAATGAATTTTCTTGCCCTCTCCAGACAACAACTAAAGGTACGTTTGATGACCGTGTTGTCTCTTAAATCTACTGACTTATTTACAAGATGTATTCTCAATTCTTTCCAAAGCAATCTCACTTGAACAATTGAAATGGCCTTGGACACTTTAAGGAAGGCAAAGTATTGTACAGTAATTGGATGACTGAATCGAGCAACGAATAAAAAAGCGAAGATATTAATCCAAAATTAAAGACCACTTAACATACAGCGGTACCATAAAGTTACCTGTTTTCGTTTCTTTCTGTTACACATCATTAATAATACACGTAATCTGATGTTTAGACGCAGGACTAATGCACATTATGTAAATTGAAAAGAATATAAATTTCTTAAAAGCACATGCAGATCCAAAAAGATAGGAGTTTGATTTAGCTAGTGTAGTAATACTATGCAAGTGTGAATTTTTTAAACATAAGGATCGTCTTTCTCAGTTTCACAGGAGTGCACACTGTGAGTGCCTTGGTTTTGAATATTGCGTTTTTATTTCTGTGCTTTGTATATGTCTTACTTCATTGTTTTCTTTGTCCTAGTTTTGGCCCCTTGTAATTGAACTTCGATTTTTGTCAATACCGCTCTTTTTTCCTTCAGTATTCCACTGACGTTGATTTATGATACGAACCAAAAATCACAAATACTCAGAACAGGAAAC
Source organism: Modiolus philippinarum (assembly GCA_002080025.1). Lineage (NCBI taxonomy): Eukaryota > Metazoa > Mollusca > Bivalvia > Mytilida > Modiolidae > Modiolus > Modiolus philippinarum. The sequence goes on from MJUU01005609.1 coordinate 25,125, forward strand.
TACTCAGCATATTGACCGTCACCATTTTTTTATTTGCCATGGGCATTACTAATCGTGGCTTGTCGCTTGGATTAAGACATTTACGTTATACTTCTGCCGGAATTCAAAATTTAAAACAACATCAAGATATCATTATTTGCCTGACGTAAACAATTTATAGGAATAAATAGGTTAATCATACAAAAATAATGAAGTCTAATGATGTTATTTTTTGGAGCCTGTGGGTACAATAAGTAGCAATTGGGGACAGAAAAAAATAATATTTCAACGAATAAGGACAACTAGTTTAAATCTTAAGGGAAATCCGATAAATATATCAGAAAAAGTTCAATACGATTAAATTTTGTCTGGATACTGGGTATGAATCCTTAAGGTTTTTGATGTATACGGAGTGCCAATGAAAACGCAACACTTATTTTATATTTTTTTTCGCACAAATAACAATTTTCAACAAATGTAACTGCCAATTTACTTGTAATTACACAGGCTTTGAAAAAACAATTTACCGCATGACTGATTTTTGAATCCACGCCACCCGCAATACATGGCATGAAATTCACAAGAATGGAGTTTTGGCGCGAATTAACGCATGATTGGTTTTCTCCATTGTCAATTATAAAGCTTAATCCCGTGAAAACATTTTCCCATTTCAAAGTTCTTGGACCAGTTTTCATTTAATCCATGAATGATAGGGACTTTAAACATTCCCTGGCTTGTTTCTCAAAATGCCTTGTTTTCCAATTAACAGACATTAATTTAAAAATTATCTTCTGTGAACCACGATGAATTAGTTTGATATTTTGTCAGCTTCTTTAGGAACCTTTTGGGAACATTTTTGATGTTTAGAATTGCAATTCTCAAAAATCAATATTTTTAACCAAAAATTCAAAACATTACAATTTTTTTTCAAATTTTATCTTCAAACAATTTCTTGACAAAATGTGAACTCAAAATTTGAAGAATGAATCTTTCTTTCATTAATTTTTCGCCAGTGTGATTGAAATTGAATTTGATTGAATGTATATGTGTTTCAGTTCAAAGCATTAATCACAATGTAATTGAACACCGCTTTATCTACTTAAACTGCATATATCGTAATAAGATTGCTTCAGTTCAAAGGAAAAATTACAATGTAATTCAAACAGTGATTCATCTATTTAAACTCCATATATCGTAATAAGATTTCAATGGTCTGTATTCCCATTATGACACTATGGCAAAATAACTATGTTACATGTAGAAGTTTAGCAAATTTATAAATCTGCTTAAACTTTGGATATCATTGGTATTGCTTTTATGTTCTGTCTTCTTTTTACAGCATTATTTGATTTGAATCTTTCAACTTCTCACACTGAAAAAATAATTAAACATTAAATAATATCAACTTTTAGTTTTTCTATTCAGATCCTTTTTTGTTATTTGTTCTTTATCAGCTTTTACACGGTTTTGGTTAATGGACTTCCAAATGTTTTTGGCTTGATCTGCACTGATGAGACTTAAGTTGTCGAAATACGCATATGCAGAAAATAAGTTAACAGTAACTTTGGAATTTGTTAGATATCATGTATTTAATGATTGAATTTTTTACTTTCAGACTAGAAAAGTACAGATACTGTGAACATATTAATTTTCTCGGCTGATAATTTCGTTTTGCTCTCTCCTTAGCTTATTTTGGCTTTTCATTTAGATCATATTTGTTTGTTTGTTCTCTATCAGTTTTTGAACATCTTTAAGCCAATGGTCTTCCAAACGTTTAGATATCATCTGCACTGAAGAGAATTTTGTCGAAATGTGCATATGCAGAAAATCAATTCACAGGAACTTCGGTATTAGTTATTTGTTACCACTGGGTAGATGACTCTGCTGGTGGACTGTTAGTCCCTTAGGGTATTCACCAGCCCAGTAGTCAGTAGTTCGGTGCTGATTCGAAAGCCGATTCTATTTGGAATCTTGTAATATCTAAATGTTTGTAAATTTTGTTGAAAATAACAAAATACCGAAGTTACTTTTAATTTATTTTCTGCATATATGCATTTCGACACCTTATGTCTCATCAGTGTAGAAAAGTAAGGAGTATCTCCTTCTTGCAAAGCTCTTCCCTTAGCTTATTTTGGCTTTACATTTAGATCATATTGGTTGTTTGTTCTCGATTAGTTTTGAACATCTTTGAGTTAATGTTCTTCCAAACGTTTAGATTTTATCTGCACTGAAGAGACATAAGTTGTCGAAATGCGGATATGTTGAAAATAAATTCACAGTAACTTCGGTATTCAGTTATCGACGTACTAATTTCCGCTAGTCTTAACTGTATAAAATTTCAGTTACTATTTCAAACATGAATTCTATAGTTATTACCGCCGGTTGCTAAACTGATCTATAGACACTTACAGTATACTGACTTGACAAAAATTCAATATAATGATTGGGTTTAAAACGCGAGAAACATTTCCTTCGCTTTCAGCCGAATTTTTATATAGAGTTTATGTCAAGTCTATCTAATGTTATTGTGTTTATACTGCTACAAAACGAATTTTGTTTAAAAGTTACCGGTAAAAATGATAATTTAAAAAGTGAAGCGGGCGTCGTCAGCTTGAGATGAATAAATGTTTGCTTGCAACGTCATGGAACAATCTCTACGGAAAAATCTTTTTGACGTCATTGAGAAAGTGTTATACAGTCAGTGACTGTATATCACTTGTGTTTATACAGTCAATGTAATTACCTCACGCAACTAAAGAGGTTGTAGTATAAAACTCAACAATCTCTGCTATAAATAGCTTAACTTCTAATCACTTTAAGTTGAAGACACTCTAATTAGGTCGAGAAAAGCCAAAATCGTTTAGGGGCAGAGCTTTCAAAGAAATATATACTCCTTAGTTGTAAACAATTTTTTTCTGAAATTTAGATATTGCAAGTTGCCAAATAAAATTGGTTTTGGGTAAACACCGAAGTAGACATAACTAGAGGTACTGTGGCCTAGAGAGCCACAAAATGGTACCCCTCTCCCCACTGGAGTAGAAGATACACAATAAAATTTGTCACAAAAATAGTTATAATTGCACAATTCCATTGTGTACTAAACATTTTGAGAGATTTGCATGAAAAGATCTCGAAAATTATTTAAGTCGGTAAACAGGAAGTAGAAGTCTGGCAATCCTGAAATAGCTATTTGCGGTATAAGAAATTATTCTAAACTTGCATACAAAATTTCAAGTTGCAGTGATGAGTAGTTAGTGAGATAAAAGTTACTAAAAATTTCTACGATAGACAAAGTTCTCGAAAATTAACTAAATCGGTAAACAGGAAGTGGATATCTGACAATCCTGAAATGGCTACTTGCGGTATAGGACATCATTCGCAACTTGCATACAAAATTTCAGGTTGCAGTGATGAGTAGTTAATGAGAAAACTGCTAGGAAAAGTTCTTGCAATTGACAAAAGATTTCGAAAATGAACTAAGTCGTTAACATGAAGTAGATGTCTGGCAATCATGAAATCATACTTGCGGTAAGGACATCATGTTAAACTTGCATGCAAAATTTCAAGTTGCAGTGATGAGTAGTTACTGAGAAAACTGTTAATAAACATTGTTTGCTATCACAGGCAGACAGACAGACGGACAGAGTGATTCCTCTATAACCCCCCTGAATATCGTCCCTGGGGCTATAATGATAGAACCATGATCCATAAATATACCTAGTCTGTTGTGTGATTGGTTTAATTTGGGTTCACTTATCTGTGTTGATTTATATTACAAAATTACAGATTCGAACAGTGGCGCATTAAGTGTCTATTGGGGATACTAATATATTCTTGAAAATTTTCGTTGGTTAAGCATACGTCCGAAAATAAAGATTTTAATATTTTTGGTTCATGTCATTTCAGATCTGGTTTTTGGTCCGTAGTTTTACGCATATTCTTTTTGGTGCTATAAAGGCAACCTCAAAAATAGCGAAAATTACCACACCAATAAAAATAATACATTTACAGTGGCTTCAACATGGATAAAAATTTAGTTTTCTAGACATCAGTTTTTATTGATTTATTAATTTTTACATCGAAAGCGTCTTCGTCTTATGTCTTATGTCTTAGTATGATTACAGATTTCTTGCACAGGTTGTGTCAAAAATTACAGTGTTCTTGGCAAATTGTAGCAGTTATCATTGTTTGTATTTAAGTATGTTAACTATATAAAACCACATTCAGGTATCATGGATTCACACAAAAATAATTGTTAAAAAAGTGTAAGTGATGTTCTTACTCTACCTGTATAATTTTGTGTTAATAAACTTGCCCTATCTTCAGCCAACCAACTTCCACAAAATAAAAATTATGATTTTCTAAATTTACCCTATCAACTATTTTATCACGACAGCCGATTCTGATCTTTTCTACTGTAGCTGGACATGGAAGTTGATACAGATCATCAATCCCATGATCCCTCCTGGCAGCCATGACAGCTTCCTGTAAAGCATTGTGAACTGAAACACCGAGTAGCAATGGAGGTTCACCTACTCCCTGGAAATAAAAAAAATCTTAATGTAGTGGTGTCTTTAAATGTCCAAGTTGGATAGAATAATCTTTATTTTACATTTATGTACAAAGATATTTTCAAAATGTGTGCAACTACAGCACCACACAATGAAAACAATAAATTCAGAATTAATTTATTTCAGAATATTTCAGCGAGGGTGAGTCAATTTACTAATTTCTGGCGTTTTTGAAATTTCTATATAAGCAAAATTACTTCTTATTTTTTGCAAGAAGTTTAATATGAAAATCTGAAGTGATTTCGGAAAACGTTTGTCCTTCACAAGAAACACCGTCAAATCATTTTTAAACCCTTTTAATAGATGTCAATTATATTACCTCCTCCCAAAAATGAATCAATATGATATATTTCATTTTATTCACCTTGGTATGCAATACGATGTTTATAAAATGTACAGAGACTCCAATTTAGCATTTATAAGATCGTGCACGTTGTTGATGGGCAATCATATACATGTATAACATATTCATGCAAATGGGAATTTTCGTTTTTTTTCTAGTTTCAAGGTATTATCATTCTACGATGAGAAAGGTAACATACAATGTATATCTCAAAGAAAGTAAAATTAATGATTATTTTGTAATTTTCAGTCAATACTTAATCATTAAAAATGCAATATTAAGGAAATCTCTTTGATACAAAAAACAAACTAAAACTGGTATTTTTATGTGAAGAAATACTCTGAAATCTTGTTCAAATTTACATACAAAATGCTGCTTTTTTATTTCTATTCATGTATTTACAAAGTAATTACAATTGATCAAAATCAATTTGTCATTATAAGTAAAAGCAAAAAGATTTTGATACCAAGATTGGTGGAAAAATTGGATTTATCCAGATTCTTGAATTTTGCATATTTTTGAAAGTAGGTGACAATATGTCTTTGTGTCGTAGATGTAGTCCAAAAACTAAACAGATGTGTACCACAATGTAATTATCTTGTTTTTGTAAGAAAGTTAGAGTTTTTAATTGATTAGAAACACTTAACACAAAACGTCCTAGATCATTAAAACAAGTAACAGAATTATACATTGTTTATACATTAAAATCAGTACATCCATTTTTTCGACAATTTGCCCGGTTGCTTCCACCTGATTTGTCTTTTTGTCTTATGGACTTCGGTTCTTCACAGCTCTGTTCCGTTTATTGTTATTACCCCTATTTTGTTCTTCAGAGAATATATCATACGGAGATATACTTATCATTTTTTTTCAAATTTTGACATTTTCATAATTTTTGTTATTGTAATTTCAAAAAATGCTGTAATGACCATTCTGTTTATTATGTTTTTTTTTACAATCGGCTCGATAAGTGCCATGTGGATGTTTTTATGATGTCATTGTCTTCTATGTTGGGTATGGATAAGCACTTTTTGAGTTAATTGTATGTTTGTTGACAACTCCAAATATATTGCGAAAGGGATTAATGGAGAAAAGAGAACAGGAAACGCTTAAAATGACCAGCACTAGCAAGATTTAGCGGTAGGGGTAAAGCGGTTTATGGGTACCCAAACCTCTTCTTTTCCCTATCGCGTTTCTCTATATTCTATGGGATATCTGTTTCCCACATGACAACAGATCTTTCTCTTTAAAGCTTAATTGTTGTTTCCTCTACCGGATTTGACTTTACTACCGGATTTGACATGTTCAACACGGCGGGTGTCTTATAAGAAGCAGGAGATGCTAACTCTACCGGTGCACCTGATCTCACCCGTGGTTTTTTATTGGGTACGTGTTGTTCATCTTTGTGTGTGTGTGTCTTCATTTTTCTTTTCTGTGCCGCACCCATGTTGTGTCTCTGTTTTTCCCCTTTTTTGTTTCTGGTGTTGCCATTGTCCTTGGATTGTTCGCTTTTAGATTGACTGTTCGGTTCTCACTTACTTTATAATAAACGTATGAAGGAACCCCAATACATATAAACTACTAACCCCTAGACGTCAATCTTGAGCAGGAAAGAATAAGACAAAACGTTATTTAGAAAGGTAGGTCAAGGAGTGTTCACCACAAAACTCTCGGCTAGCTCAAGGAGCCCAGTCTGCTTGTATAACACTGTCGCTCTACCGAAGGAAAATCAAAGTCAAAACTTCCCAAATGGTTTGATTAAGAATCATCATCGATTTCAATAGACATCGGCAGTACTTAATTTTATACATGGATGCTGCGATGCCTGACGTTAAGCAATGAATTCCGCTCCTCTGAACGATGCTAGTTGTCCTCTTGAACTTATTATGAGGTATTGGCATAGTTCATTGTTGAAGGCCTCACAGTGACTTTCAGATGAAGAGCAACAATTAAAGCGTTCTTCTATTGCTTGGTTTAATCACGTATTGTGCAGTAACTACATATCCTTTCATTGTTAATTGAAATATAAAAACAATACTTTAACGGAAAAAACTAATGAGACATCGTTCTGTTTTAAGTAATGTAAGTGTAATAAGTAAATGTTTGTAATGCTTTCTTTACGGGAAGACTTCAGTAATTCCCTTTTTTACCTATACGTACCAGATAATTTTATATTTAAATATCTAAATTTTTGTAAATTTTGTTTAAACTAAGGAGTATCTCCCTCATGCAAAGCTCTGTCCTTAGCTGATTTTGGCTTTACATTTAGATCATATAGGTTATTTGTTCTCTATCAGTTTTTAACATCTTTGAGTGTATAAACATCTTTGAGTGTATGGTCTTCCAAACGTTTAGATTTTATCTGCACTGAAGAGACATAAGTTATCGAAATGCGCATATGCAGAATTTAAATTCACAGTAACTTCGGTATATAGTCATTTTTTTACCACAGGGTCGATGCCACTGCTGGTGGACTGTTAGTCCCCGAGGTTATTCACCAGCCCAGGAGTCAGTACTTTGGTGCTGACCCGAAAGCCGATTCTATTTGGAACGTTTCAGTATCTAAATTGTTGTAAATTTTGTTTTAAACTAAGGAGTATCACCCTCATGCAAAGCTCTGTCCTTAGCTGATTTTGGCTATACATTTAGATCATATTGGTTATTTGTTCTCTATCAGTTTTTAAACATCTTTGAGTTTATGGTCTTCAAAACGTCTAGATTTTATCTTCACTGAAGAGACATAAGTTGTCGAAATGCAGATATTCAGAATTTAAATTCTGCCTGATTTTCAAAGCCTGATAACAGATGGACTAAGACGTACAAAATATCTTAAAATAAAAAAAAAATTCCGTCTGAAATTTTTATTAGGATCGAACTACCTTAAGTAAATGGTTATGACTAATAACACCCTAAAATGGGGGTCATAAATAAATACACAATTGGCGCTATACATAATTTTTGAGTAATTTAATTCACTTTCAGGTGTCATTAGTATGGTCATGATTTTAACATACTGATTCAGAATTTTGACAAAAAGTATCAATATTGAAAAATTGGACAAATCTATAAAACAAATTATATCTTTTTTCATGTAGAGAATTGTACTACATTAAAATAAAACCAATTAGATAAAAGGGATTTACACTGTTCATGTAATGTTGTTTCAGTGTGTTTTGAATTCCGAATTGCTGTATTTCTTTAGAATGTTTAGAATTATCCCTTTTTCCTTGTTTGTTTCGGAACCATGTACCATTGTGTCAGTTTGGAAATCATTTCTGATGCATTTACTCCCACTTCTTCTCTCATCATTCTAAACATCAAATTGATGATAAGATAGGAAAAGACCAACCCTTAAAGGGTAGTAGTTTATTTAATGTAACTCAGTATGAACATACTGGTGACTGTGAGGTGTACCTGAAAACATGGATGCATGAAACAATGAACAGAAAAAACTTTTGGGAGATAACATTGAACTACGTAATAAGATGGTTGACGTTTTCATCGTATTTTTTTTTTAAATCGAAAAGCCCCTTAAGGTAGATTAACACTTATACCCATATCCATGAGATTTTGCTATTATTCGGCTCAAATAAATATTGAAGAACCAATCCTACCAATCGATATCTGTAATGAAAAGTAGGGGTCACCATGCTTGTTTCTTCTAGAATTGAGTTCAAAGTTTGCTAATTTCTAGCCATTTTTACCAAAATTTACATAGTATGCACGGGAAAAATATGGAATGGCAACTTTCAGCTTAATAGAAATGAAACTTTTATCCACGAGAATTTTATATATTTTTGTAAATGAATAGTTTATGATATGATTTTTTGATCGCAGGGATAAAATGTATATGTCACCATGCTTTTCACGAAGATATTTTACAAAGTGTCCGGATAAGACATTGTTTACGGGAAAAGAAAAGAAAAGTAATTCACGCCAAAATGGGCAAAATATTACGTTTCACATCTGTCACTCTATGATGCCGTCATAAAGGAAAAGCATAATACCGTTCCGGCCTGAAAATCAAACGTAACCGGTATCCGACTGTTTATTTTTTAAATGCGCAAATAAATTGCACAGCGCAACATTGTCTATCTACCTTAAGACTGAATCTTACCCGATAAGGTTTTAACATGATTTTTTTGTCTTTTGTCACGATGTGTTTAAATGAAATATCAGTTTGATGAAGGTTTTTAAGCGTCTTGCTAGATTTCTGCAGCCCGATTTGTAATTTTCAACAAGATTTTCTAAGCTTCTATATTGAGCTTTCAATCTTAGCAAAAATCTCTAAATCTCGACTCCTATCGAGATAAAGAGGTATTTAAGCACAACACTCAGTATCTCGAGCAAGAAGTACGATTTTACGAAGAGATATAAGGTTTTGTGGACTCGCGTTTCACATCGGACAGGACCCTACATCAATTTTGTGAATTTCCTTTTTAGTGAATATTTTTGGGATAAAAATTGTAATACCCAAGTATTAGAGTTTTAATTAATAACATAATACCGAGGTTACTGTGAATTTAGGTTCTGCATATGCGCATTTCGACAACTTTTGTATCATCAGTGCAGATCAAATGAAACAGCTGGAAATCCATGAACCGAAATATGTGAAAAGCTGATAGAGAACAAATTACTAATAGGATCTGAATAGGAAAGCCAAAATCAGCTAAGGACAGAGCTATGCAAGAGGTTTTTAACGTTCTTATCTCTAAAGAAACAAATTTAAAATACCATTTACTATGTTATGTAATCATACAATAAATACCTTTGCAGAATAAAGGGCTCTGGTTCCTTTACAGTCTTTCATCAGTGTTACATTTAAATAGTGCGGGATATTCCTAACTCCTGGAATTTTATAATCTAAAGGTCCGGAATTTCGTACTTCACCATTTGGTTTCAAATACAAAGCTTCATTTGTCATTAAACCGTATCCCTAGCAAAGAAATACGGTATTTGTGTTACCATTTTTAAACCGTCATAGCGCAAATGAAAATAACAATTAAACGTTTTACTATATATGAATATGTTAATGTACCCAAACATGAAATAAGATATTAAAATTGATTTCCGTTTCAATCCGTCGTTCGTCAACCTCAATCACACCTTTTTCTCTTTCTTTTTGCATCAACTGCTTTCAAGATTTGTTTGGTATTCGTAACAAAGTTAACCGAAGAAAAACTGCAAGAAGAGAAAAAATCTACTTTTGACTCGTGACGAAAAACTAATTAACCTAATCCGTCCAGACTAGATTTATTATAACACGTTACCCTTACCTGCATGAAGCCACCCTCTATTTGTCCAATATCTATGGCTGGGTTCAAACTTTTACCAACATCCATTACTATATCAGTTTGCAGCAGCTGTAATATTAGACAATTATATATCGAACCAACTTTACAAAATGCTGT
>MJUU01005613.1:2947-24418 GCA_002080025.1 Modiolus philippinarum
GTTTAACACATCGACATAGTCGCGGGGACTAATATGGGTACTATAAGAAATTAAGAGCGACACAACGGGCCGCTACCGTGTCCGACACGGTGACAAAATAAATTACAAAGGTTTAACGGTTTTCTCTATGACACAATAAATTTGGAGCGTCGGAAAAATATTCTTTTCTGTATTCAAAAGTATTTAATACCTTTCTAAACTTTATCTATAATTTAGGTAACTCTATTTTGTTCTTTTATATTTTGTCGTATTTGTTTTGAAATTTTGAGAAATTAATGGCGCCCAGATAGGACAAGACTGAACCCGAGTTCAGTCCACCTCGGAATTTATAGTACTGCACGACACAATGCGACACAATTTTAACAAAGACATAACGTAAAATCGCGACACAACGTTGATGACGTCATGCCACCTGCACTATCCCATAATACATTGCACATAGTAAGTAATAATGGCTGCCGACACTATCGTTTACCAGAGTGTGTTGACGTCAAAATAATATGGGTTTACGTTCTTATACGGACATGGAATATTCTTAGGAGCTACTGCATAGTGCCAGCGAATATGTAGAGTCAGGTAGGGATTTATAATTTACTTTACTTATGGTGTGAACATCGTCAAAATAGCCGAAAGAGGGGTAAACGGGGTGTGTCGTTTTCAATGTTGACGATAAGTACAATACAAAGTAGTTTTACCTATGATATTTATATTCCAAAAAGTCCACACCATTTCAAAATCTTTTGAAATTAACAAATTATACAAGGGCAGGTTGCAAAAAAAATTAATAAAAGAAAACAACAACAAATTTGCAATTTTCAAACTGCAACCTACGGACGTTACACTATGTTAAAATATAGTCTGTGCTGGCAGTCTTGTTTTTTATCAGATCAAAACAATATAAGCAATCTTAGTTTGACTGAATTTGCTTCAATAATTTAAGGGCATGTAATGAAAAAAATGTTTTAAATTATGGGTACCATTCTTAATCAAGTTCGATGCTGGGAGCTATTTTCTTTGTTGGATCCCAACAAAATGAGAAATCTTTTTAGAGGACCTTCCATACATTATTTCTGTAATTTGCTTGAATTTGCTTCAATAGTTTCAGAGGAGATGTTGAAAATGATGTTTTTCCTATAGGGTCCTATGTTAAACCTAAGTTCTGTGCTGGTGGCCATGTTTTTTATCGGATTAGAAACGAAATGAGCAATCTTGATAAAGGACCTTCCATACATCATTCCTGTAAAGTTTGGTTGAATTTGCTCCAGTGGTTTCAGAGAAGAAGATGAAAATGTGAATTTCCCATAGGGTCAATGTTAAACTATGTTCCGCACTGGCAGCCATGTTTTTTTGTGAAATCAGAATAAAATAAGCAACATTTATAAAGGACCTTTAGTACATCATTCCTGTAAAGTTTGGTTGAATTTGCTTCAGCAGTATCAGGAGAGTTGATGAAAATGTGAATTTTCCCATAGGGTCCTATGTTAAACCTAAGTTCCGCGCTGGTGGCCATGTTTTTTATCGGATCTGAACAAAATGAGCAATCTTTGTAAAGGACCTTCCATACATCATTCCTGTCAAGTTCGGTTGAATTTGCTTCCGTGGTTTCAGAGGAGAAGATGAAAATGTGAATTTCCCATAGGGCCAATATGTTACAATAAGTTCCGTGCTGGCGGCCATGTTTTTTGTCGAATCGGAATAAAATGAGCAATCTTTGTAAAGGACCTTTAGTGCATCAATCCTGTAAAGTTTGGTTGAATTTGCTTCTGCAGTATCAGAGGAATTGATGAAAATGTAAATTTTCCCTATAGGGTCCTATGTTAAACCCAAGTTCCGCGCTGGTGGCCATGTTTTTCATCGGATCGGAATGAAATGAGCAGTCTTTGTAAAGGATCTTCCCTACATAATTCCTGTCAAGTTCGGTTTTATTTGCTTCAGTGGTTTCAGAGGAGAAGATGAAAATGTGAATTTCCCATAGGGCCAATGTTAAACTAAGTTCCGTGCTGGCAGCCATGTTTTTTGTTGAATCAAAATAAAATGAGCAATCTTTGTAAAGAACCTTTTGTGCATCAATCCGTTAAAGTTGGGTTGAATTTGCTTCAGCAGTATCAGAGGAATTGATGAAAATGTGATTTTTCCCATAGGGTCCAATGTTAAACCTAAGTTCCGCGCTGGCAGCCATGTTTTTTATCGGATCGGAACGAAATGAGCAATCTTTGTAAAGGACCTTCCATACATCATTCCTGTAAAGTTTGGTTGAATTTGCCTCAGTGGTTTCAGAGGAGAAGATGAAAATGTGAAAAGTTAATGGACGGACGCCCGATGACGGACAACGGACGCCAAGTGATGAGAATAGCTCACACTGACCCTTCATGTTAGGTGAGCTAAAAATGTGATTTTCCCAAAGGGTCCAATGTTAAACCTTGTTCAATGCTGGCAGCCATGTTTTTTGTAGGATCCGAAGGAAAGGGGCAAACTCTGTTAAGAACCTTTAGTATATCATTCCTGCAAAGTTTGGCTGAATTCTCTTCAACCGTTTCAGAGCAGAAGATGAAAATGTGATTTTTCCCATAGGGCCTAATGTTAAAACTAAGTTCTGCACTGGCAGCCATTTTGTTTTTCATATCAGAATGAAATGAGCAATCTTTGTTACAGACCTTTAGTACATCATTCCTGTAAAGTTTGGTTGAATTTGCTTCATGGGTTTCAGAGCACAAAATGAAAATGTGATTTTTCCCACAGGGTCCAATGTTAAATCTATAGCTAAGTTCCGCACTAGCAGCCATGTTTTTATCAGATCAATACAAAATGAGCAATCTTTGTTTAAGACCTTTAGTACATCATTACTGTAAAGCTGGGTTGACTTTGCTTCAGCAGTTTCAGAGGAGAAGATGAAAATGTGATTTTCCCATAGGGTTCAACGTTAAACTTTGTTCTGTGCTGGCGGCCATGTTTTTTATCAGATCGACACAAAATGAGCAATCTTTATTAAGGACCTTTAGTACATCATTCCTGTAAAGTTTCGTTGAATTTGCTTCAATGATTTCAGCAGAGAAAATGAAAATGTGATTTTTCCCTTAGGGTCCAATGTTAAACCTAAGTTCAGTGCTGGCGGCCATGTTTTTTATCGAATCAGAACAAAATGAAAAATCTTTGTGAAGGACCTTCCATACATCATTCCTGTAAAGTTTGGTTGAATTTTATTCAGCTGTTTCAGAGCAGAAGATGAAAATTTGATTTTCCCATACATGTACATTGTACATGTCATAGGGTCCAATGTTAAACCATGTTCCATGCCAGCTGCCATGTTTTTTTGTAGAATCCGAAGGAAATGAGCAAACTCTGTTAAGGACCTTTAGTGCATTATTCCTGTAAAGTTTGGCTGAATTTCCTTCAACCATTTCAGAGCAGAAGATGAAAATGTGATTTTTCCCATAGGGTCTAATGTTAAAACTAAGTTCCGTGCTGGCAGCCATGTTGTTTTTCGGATCAGAACGAAATGAGCGATCTTTGTTATGGAACTTTATTACATCATTCCTGTAAAGTTTGGTTGAATTTGCTTCATTGGTTTCAGAGCACAAGATGGAAATGTGATTTTTCCCATAGGGTCCAATGTTAAACCTAAGTTCCGCACTGGCGGCCTGGTTTTTTATCGGATCAAAACAAAATGAGCAATCTTTGTAAAGGACCTTCCATACATCATTCCTGTAAAGTTTGGTTGATTTGCTTCAGTGGTTTCAGAGGAGAAGATGAAAATGTGAAAAGTTAACGAACGGACACACAGACGGACAGACAATGGACGCCAAAAGATGGCAATAACTCACACTGACCCTTTGGGTCAGGTGAGCTAAAAACATGTGGACTTGAGGGAATTCAAGCTTTATTGTAAAATAGTAAATGAATGTACAGATACTTTGTTCTTAAATATTTTGATTTAAAAAATTTGGAATTTGCAATCAAAATTTCAAAGCATAGTTTTGGTACACAAATCACAAGATTTTTCTTCTTTTTTTTTGTTTTTTATATAGATGCCTTCCATTCACATGAAAACAGAATGAGAGACAGAATGATCTCAGTGTGTGCTTTACAGTACAATATTACCTGATAAATCCTCGTCGTGTGATTATTTCTGCATGTGAATCATTGACTGTGTTTCCTTCCAAACTTAATTCATTGCCTGTGATACAGCGATTTCCTAAATAATTGTAAAATTTATTTGTAAGTATATGAATGTAAACCCTGCTTGTGTGGCACTAGCTAAATGCATTGCTGAAAAGACATAATGTTTCTTACAGGCCTGGGGTGGTTTATCTTTGAAAAATTTTACCTTATAGCAAAGACAAATCTACCTTGTGTTTTATAATCAATCATAAAATTTAAATTAATGTAAGAAAAAATTGACAACAAATTTAAATTCCCTTTACAAAATATGTTTCTCTTAATGATGCAGTTTTAATAATTTCATAAAGAGACTTCTTTTTTTCAGGGACTAAATAAACTACAGGAATAAAAGCCCTGTCCTTGATAAACTGGAGTTTTCTATGTATTGTGTGTGTTTTTGTCACATGTACATTCACTCCATATCCTTTCATTTTTCCTACATATAGTCCCTGTTTTTCATCAACAGATCAAGAAAAAACCTCCCGAGGCCAATTGATAGATTGATGCAGATTTCTTTTACTCATGCATAGAACTAACAAAAATACTAATGTGCTAACACACCAGCCAATCAGAAAATCTTCTCCAACAAGGGATACCTCTGCTTACATTCAAATTTCAGCGGGTTCCCTATGATTTGACATATTTGGAAAACACATTGTAAAAAAGACACATCAAAGTTGCAAACTTTGCTTAAGAAGTATATATCATACTACCCCTAAGGAACCCGTTGAACTCTGATGTGCGCCAAGACACCTGACTGCTCCGTACTGTTAGTTATTTCTAAAGTAACTTGTATTTTGGGTGAAATACCTTATTCCTAGGTTTATTAATTGCTTGGAATAAAGTGGATACTTTTGTAGGTTTTTAATTTTCACTTAATTCTTGGTTATTCCAACAAAATATAATTTATATGTCACATTATTCAATGTACAGGTGACTAATCCGTTAAGACATTTATGACATTTAAAACATACTGACAAAAATCAATATGATGCCTGTTTGCTTCAAATCTGTATTTCATGATAATCACCTGAACCAACTGCAACAACTGTTCCCATATCATCGTCTGATGTCTTCATTACAAGTCCAGCTACAACCTTCCGACCAGCAAAGTTCTCAGCTATAGATGCTACTAAGGCATTAAATTTCTGGTGAGTCAGTGCAGCAATCTTGTCAAAATGTGTCATCTTTGCTGGATCAATCTTACTTGCAGCAGATGTCTGTTAAAAAATTAGCTACAGTAAACACATTTAAAACATTTTTAATTTATTTTTTTCTCATTTATCTTCAAATTTTGCACTTCTCAACTTGTGTAAGAAAATAATCCATGCTGCTGATGAGGAATTAATTTCCGAAATGGCCATACAGCTCATTAAAATTATTGCAGTTGGAGTAAACATATGAGTAATGGTCTCATGTTCATTTACTCCATATCCTTTCGTAAAATATTTATCATGTGTGAGACATTTATAAATCCATTTCAATTCATTTTCCTCTAATTCTTGTTGAAATTCACACTTCTCAACGTGTGTGAGTCTTGTTAATTTCATGAAAACCAACAGTACATTATTTGAATGTCTGAAGGCCTCAATAGTAATATGACTGTCAAAATGCAGTTTACAGGCAATGCCAAGCAAGGCCTGTAAATGGATATTTTTCACAATCAACACATGATTGACTCCTCTGGACATTCAAATAATCAGGGTTCCCACAACATTATTGTAGTCAAATTCAAGGACTTTTCAAGGAGTTTTCAAGGTCTTTCTTACAATTTTCAAGGTCCTTTGCCTGAACAAACTCATTCCTTCTGCATAAGAAACATCAATCAAGCAATTGAAATCCACTAAAACTAGCACTAGGGGACTGTCTTCTTGAACTTACTGTGCAGTACATGTAATTGCTCCTTGTTTAAGGTCTCATGGGCCATGCTCGATTATCTTGTTCAGGACATGTTCTATCTGTTCTATGAAAGATTGATAATCGAGTGGAATAGGACAGGAACAGAACATTCAATATGGAGATCAAAATTTAAATGATCGTGATATTTACTGTATACAACCCTTCGCTCAAAGGAAAATTGGAGAATTTATTTATTATACATTATAAAATAGATTCTGCCTTAAAGTTTACACAAAAAACATGCTGGAAACACATTTAGTTTCTTCTGCGAGCACCGAAAATGAGAAAAACATTCTGACACCTCAAATTGTGAAAAATGTATTTTTTTCTGTTTGATATTTATTGATTTTTAAATTAAGTTCAACCACTAAATTGACAGGCGTACATTGCCACCAAATTTGTATTTTAGATCGGCTTGCGTACTTGCCTGATAATGACCCTGTGCAGGCTTCAAAGTAGACTTTGATTTTAGTTCGCCAATTGGCGATCGTTGTCAATAAAATGATCGCAAACAGAAATTTTTGGTCGCCAGTCAAGAATTTTTGGTCGCCATTTTTTTGAAGCTGTAAAAATAGCAAGTAAATTGACTGATTGTTGGGTTAGAAATTTATGTCCGATTAGCAATATTTCAGCTATATATCACTACGAGAACAAATTAATCAAAGTTAAAAAATTGTAAGTAAAAGAAGTGATAATTAACTGTGGAAGAAAAAAACTGGGCATAGTTTTTTTTTCATTGCAACTGGAAGAATGGGAGAAATTGATAGGGACAAGAAATTTAGCCTTCTCTGCTCTGCTTAAGAGAGTATAGATAGATACATTTGTGTAAATTGATTAGTTAGAGACTAACCTCCAGTGAACAATATTTCAGCTTTATCAAAGAAATTATAAGTATAAGAAAAAAAGAAATAAAAGGTGGAAGGGGCAACGAGTTTCAATTACCAGTGGCAAAGAGGAGAAATGGGTAGGGGCAGGAAATTTAGTCTCTTATATCACTCGCCTAAAGCTTTACCTGCTGAAAAATCACACGACTACACTTCCTTAATTGAGACACTTTAGATTGATATTTGACATCGATTAAATGCCGAAAGGATATGACAGAGTATAAACCAAAAAATACCGAAAACTGTTTACATCTCAATACAAAAGGTAAAGAAAGATGTGGTGGCCCTTTAGGCGATTAGTTTTAATTTTTAGTCGCCTAGGCTAAATAGAGCCCTGTAGTTCTATAACATAAAACCTAAGATTTCATGTCTATATATCCTTTTCATCTTTTTTTTTGTCGCATTTCATGTCTATATTTATCATTTTCATCGGATCTTTTCATTTTTTATTTTTGTCGAATTTCGACAAAATGAAAATAACTGATGAAAATGATAAATATAGAGATGAATTGGGATGTCACAAGTTATGTTATAGAACTAAGTGCCTTGCAGTGAATCACTTTCCGGTGAATATAACATAATTGATATTGCGGTATTTCAATTCCATGTATTACCAACTTCGAATATTTATTGAAGTTTTTGTCGTTAAAAGAAAGCAATTCATCTTATAAGTTTCCTTTCTTACTCGATAGTATTTTTCGCCACCATCTTGACTCTATATGCTGTTCCAAACGCACCAACTCATCAGTTGCATTGGCACAGTAGGAACATGTTCTGCACAGGTGTTCTGACCCACACGATTATTGTTAGTGTGCAGAAGCTATAATCGAGCACCACCATGCTGACACGAAGAAAAACAAATCCGAGAAACGCCATAACTTGTCAATGATTTTTCATCGCTTAATTGCAATGTTAAATCTCATGATTTTAAGCGCAGTTAAGACTATGATTTTTATAGTAGTTTGGCACTATCAATATTCGTCCCTAGATTCTATTTTCATATTAAACATACTCAATCAATAGTATCGGGTACGAACTATTTTGGGGACGAAAATTATACGATTAAAGGGAGTTAATCCAAATTTAAATAAAAAATCTTCGGCGATTACATTTCACAGTTTTCTCCCGGTCTTTTTTAAAATTTATGGAACGAAATTCCCGGCTTTTTCCCGTTTTCCCGGTCTTGTGGGAACCCTGAATAATGTACTGTTCTTGCTATTCTAATGCAATAAAAAAATTTGTGTCTTTTTGTATTTCAAGTAGTTGTAAGTGGACAAGGAACCACGGACTAGACAGGAAACCTACATTATCCGAGGCATATGCATAGTGTTATTGTTGGCCAGTTAAAAGTTCGGACCAATCAAATGATCCGTTATAATAATGATATATATGAATCAGATATTGATGAATCTGTCTTGTTAATTTCTGGTTAGCAAATAGTTTGTTACACATTCATAACAGATATTGAAATTGTTTTAAAGGTTTATTTAATATGTGCAACCAGGGAGTTTGGTTACGAGTTGTGCAACCTCATGTTGCAGATGCTGAACTCTGAATTCTACTGGCTTGATGCCTAATACTCAAGATCAATGACTAGAAATTCAAAACTTTCTAACACAGTATAGGTCTCCATACTGATACTCCATGCTAAATTACAGAAAGCTGGCATATGTGGTTCCTGAGTATAATGTAACAGAAATTTTTGTGTCACTGATCTCCAAAAATATTATAAGTTCTGTTAAACAAGAAGTGGCCATGCAAAAGATCCCTAGCTTTATTACATGACATAGGTCCCCATACTGACACTCCATACTGAATTGCAGAAGGCTAGGATCTGTTGTTCCTGAGAAAACTTGACAGAAATTTTCGAAGACACAAAAAATATTCTTAGTTCCATCAAACAGGAAGTGGCATTGGGCATGCAAGAGATCCAAATCTCTGATATATGCGTACCGTATAGGTCCCCATACTGATACTCCATGCAAAACTGCAAAGGGCTCGGAAACATGTTTCCTGAGAAAAATTAGACAGAAATTTTTGTGACGCCGAAGTGGATGATGCCGACGCAAGATGAAAGATAGTGATCCTTACATGTCACCACTGTGTGAACCCAGGCCACATAAAAAATATGTCCGCCCATTCACAAATTCCACAATGTACATATGGCCAAATCAAATCTTACCATACTATTAACATTATATTCCCCTGATGCTATCAGTGCCCTCAAGGCCTTGTTGGCCACTTCTTTTCTACCAGTGCCTATACTTACCATACTATTAACATTATATTCCCCTGATGCTATCAGTGCCCTCATGGCCTTATCAGCCACTTCTTTTCTTCCATCTTTCTTATTGGTACATTCAACTGTCGCCAACATCTTGTCTCCTACATAGGCTCCCATCAAAAACCTAAAATTAATAACAAAATGTTATAACCAATGAACAAAATGTACATATGATCATTTATTTAGACAGTACCTAAAACCATCAGAAGACAAAATTAGCTCAAACAATATTCTTTAAAACTGTATGAAGTCATTACTTTTGATCAATGAAAAAAAATAAGTAAACTTCAAAGGAATCTCATCAGCACATTATATACAGAAATAATTTTTGATATACAGTTGAACTTCAATTGCTAGAAGTGCATCAATTCAAACACTTTGGGTAACTCGAACCCTTTTGATGAACCCTATGTTCAACCTAAATACAGGAAGGCCTTGATAGCTCAAACTGTCTTCACCAGTCCCTTGGGTGTTCCAACCATCGAAGTTCGACTGTAATTTTGGAGGTTGGTAGACTTGAAAATTTACCGGTAGCCCTATGAAATTTCACACAAATAACTGTCAGTATTGAGACTATATGAGTCTAGCACCCGTGAAAAGGCAAGATCAAGAAATCACAGACACCCAAGGGTAAGATTTCAATATTTCAAAGAACCATTGAAATCTTACCCAAGGGTGTCTGTGATTTCTAAATCTTGCATTTTCAACGTTGTTTGATTCATTTTCTCACTTTGGTTCATAAAAAAAAATGTATTTCGGCGCCGTCATGTTGTCCTGACCATCCGCCATTACTTAGCGACTCACCATGACGTCAATGACGTCATCGTATGCACGAGGCTGTCTCACATGGGGTGGTGTGAGACAGAAAAATCTCACACTGCTAAAAATAGGAACTGACCTGTCTCAAAAGTGAGAAAATATTAACTTTCTAAAACTAAAAAGTGGTATGTTACTTTGTTAGTATAGACCGCAATTTAGTTAAGAAGGCACTTACATGTATGGTCTCAAAAGAGATTAGTGTGTTTTTTCAAAATAAAATATGGTAGTAGTTGTTAACTGACAGGTTTATTTTTAAAATACTCAAACCAATCAGGTGAGATTGTTATGCATTTTTAAAATGTGTAAATATGGTGTCAATAATCTGAAAACTAATCTGCATACTTCATATTTTTGTACATGTTACATACATGTATAACTGTTTTTGTTACTTTATACGTAGAAATGAAATTAATTAGTTCTCTAATTTCTAGCAAAAATATTTCTCGTCTCTAGCGAGAGAACAACTTGCATGAAATTTCCCACCAAATCTATTTGGTACATTATCCTCAGTGTTTTACATTATGTCATCAGAGAAACATTTTTAACGACTTAAACACGTTAATAATGAAATTTTTCACGTCTTGTTAAAAAAAATTTTCAAATGCTTAAAAGCTCGGCAAGCCTCGTTTTCAAACATTTGCAAAATTTATTTAACTAGATGTGAGAAATTTCATAATCAACTTAGTTTGCGTTGTAGAAACTATATTTCTACAATTACCTTGGTCTGTGGGAAGGTCCTTTTTGACAAATTACATCAATTCTAGCCACACTTTTCCTAGACTGTGCATACTCCATTAAAGCACTGACTGGATTCTTGTTCAAAGCAGCAAAGCTTTCTGAACTTAAGCCAAGACTGCTTGGACCTGCACGTGATGTTGGCTGTGGTTGCCTAGCAACTTGAGATAGCTGATTTGATTGTAGGACCACACGTCTTTCTGGTTCCAATGTTACACCAAGACTGACTGGCCCAGAATGTGTGGTCATCTGTAACGACTGGTTCTGTTGAACAACAATTCTTCTTCCTGGGGCAGGTAAGCTTACAGGTAAACCTATTTAGAAAATGAAATTATGGAAACTGGTTTAAATAAGCCGATAGGTAAAGCAAAAGAAAATGACAACTTATGTGTTGATTCTGTAACTGTCTACATGCATAATTTGCAATTTTTGATAAATCAATTTACTATGACATGATACTGTAAATCAACCTATTTTCACGGCTACTTTTTTTCACGTTTTGTCAGTCCCAGTCAACTTTGCGGCGATTTATTTTCATGTTTTTCTATTTTTTGCAGATGTATTTCTATTAGAATTAGAATGTTCGCAGCCATTTACTTTCAGGATATTTTTATGCTTGCAAAGATAGCCAAAATAAATCGCTCACGAAAATTAGTTGGTTTACAGCAATTACTTGATTATGATCATAGTTTTGTTACGGGTGCTGTTAACAGAGCAGGACATGCTTACCCTTCCAGTGCACCTGATGTTTCATGGGTTCACACTGTGAGTGCCTTGTTTTGAATATTTTGATTTAATTTCTGAGCTTTGTAGCTGTCTAACACCATTGTTTTCTGTGTTCTTGCTTTGGCCATGTCTTTGAACTTCTGTTTTTGTAAATGCCACCCCTTTGTTCATTCCGTGTTTTACTGCTGTTGTTTTTGACTAAACAACTAATTTTTACATACTGTAACTACAAATGAACTAGTCTTCCTTAAATGGTGGTTTACAGTGTAAGATGACCCGTGTAAGTTCGATGCAAGCAACCCGATCTTACACGGGTAAATAACCAACCAAAAGTATTCATTTTTGTGATAAAACAATCGTTACCATGAATAAACATGCTAAACGTCATAAAACACCTGACATCACAATGCAAAGAACACTCAAATGGCAGCGACGTTGTTCACATTGTTTAGGTTTGCAGATGTTTTTACAGAAGAAATAGGAACTATCATTGGATCAAAATTATAGATCTGGATATCTTTCACACGTGTAAGAAATTATACATCATTTTCCTCTCGTTTCGCTACGCTCAAATGGAAAAAAGATGAAATTTCTTACACTCATGAAAGATATCCCTATCTTTAATCTGATCTTATGCAACTAGATCCTATTAATCTTTGTTAAATATTCAAGGAATGATTGAATAAAAAAGTCATTCATAAATGTGCAAAGAGCACTAGTGAGTTAATGTTTTGTGCTTTGATTTGACTTACTTTCAGTCTGTCCCATGCTTTGAATTGACTTAATTACTTTCACTTTGTCCTGTGTTTTGATTTGACTTAATTTCACTTTGTCCTGTCCTTTCATTTGACTGACACTTTCGAGGTTTGTTTAGGGTACATTGGGATATTTACGATTTTTAACAATGGGATATTGGATTTTCAAGACAAAACTGACCAGAATATGGGATATTTCAATTATTATTGGGATATCTTCAATTTTCAAAGGGATATTTTAGTCCAGACTTACCAGGATATGGGATATTGGGTCACCCCTAAACAAGCCTCACTATCACTGTTACTTTAATTGACTTACTTTCACTTTGTCTTGTGATTTGATTTGACTTACTTTCACTTTGTCCTGTGATTTGATTTGACTTACTTTCACATTGTCCGGTGCTTTGATTTGACTTTAATAAGCGCTGTAACCCAACTTCTGCAGCCTTAGTAAGATCTGGACCAATAAATGAGCCAGTTCCTTTCTCTTTTTGTAATATAGCCATCGGTGATGGTGGAGGTTTAAAACCCCCCTGTAATGATGATGTAGTTTTTACACTTTTCGATCCGATGACAGACTGAGTTGCTGTCTCTGTATCCATTGAGGAAGCTTCCTCTTTCATTACATGAGATGAATTTGTTGTTGGTTGTTGTACAAGTGATGGCGCCCCTAATGATATATTATCTGTTGAATTCTTAAATGTGTCTTTATTCATAAGTGTCAATAAACTTGGTCTAATTGGACGAGTTTGAGTTGGAACAAAAGCTGGGGGTGGGGCAATACGAGATGACGGAGGATTTTGGTATCTAGCAGCCATAGTCACCATTCTAGATAACGGTGAGTTACTAGTGTCTAAATTCATCAATGGAATTGGATTACTTCCACTGTTCTTTGGAAATGATGACAAACTTGTAGATGGCTGTTTCACAATTGATTCTGGTATTGATGGTGTATTTGTCATTTGTACATGGACATTTTGATTGATTGGAGCTGTCATTAGCAGTTGCCGTGGTGATGGAGGTGGGCCTGTTATTTGTGTCTTTCTATGGCTCGGCTGTATGGTCTGAGACTCTTGCTTAATAATCTGTTTATCTGGCACCTTAATTTTTCCGGTAATATATTGTTCCCCTTCTGGTGTTATAATCCAGAGATTTCTGTCCTTTTTCACAAATTTTTTTTGATAACATGTCTCTAATAATGACAACACCTTGTCCTCAGGCATATTAAGTGACGTATTAATTACAAATACTGCCCCCATTTGTGCAGGACATTTATACAAAGCTTGAAGGACTAGTTCTTCATCCGAAAGTTCTGATTTGTTTTCATCTCCTGCTGAATGTGCTTGTTCTAACTGTCCATGTCTACATGTCCAATTTCCAGACAAAGTTTCATTCAAATTTTCATGCATTACTTCCAGCTTTGGAGTTAGAAAACCTGTAGAATTTTGTTTTAATGTGACACCCATTTCATTTGATGCATGCATATTAAAGCTGTCATTAATATTCTGATTAAACATGCCTGAAGATGGTTGTTGTCCTAACAAATCTCCTAAATTGCTGTTAAAGCTGGACAGTGGTAACGAATTACTGTCACCACCAGAATGAAAGCTTGACAAGGACACAGAATTATCACTACTACTTGAGTGTAAACTCTCTAAACGTAATAATCTTAATTGTTCCTCAGTAACAGAAGTTAATTCCCCTGAACAACTTTCGGTGCTAACATCCTGCCATTCATCATCAGTGTCCATTAACGATGGACTAGAATGTCCGACAGACCACATAACCGGAGTATTATTTACTTTTTTAATATACTGTTTCTTCTGCATAGCGTATAAAGTTGGGTTTATCTCTGATGACGTCTTAAATTGAAGACATTTTGCAAGTTCAATGGTTTGTACAGGGTCATGTCTTGAACGAAGAATTTTCACTATTTGTGGTATAAGGCTTGGGATTACTTTGACTTTCTTGCCCTGTACAAAGAGATATTTGTTGTGTAATCAAAAAACTATCAGATGTTATGTGTAGTAATTATAATGAGTTACTCTTGACAATATGGTACTACAACAATGATGTTATTCATACAAAAAAAAATGATATAACAGTATCAATTATTATAATTATATGACTATAAATATACAAGAATCTGACTGGATAAATCAGTGCTTCGCTTTCCCTTTCAAACTGTGATGATCACTGTGCAATTTAGCATGTGAGGTTAACATCACTGTTAAACACTTCAGTGTGTACCCATAAATAGTAAAAGGGAATCCTAGTTTTCTAATGTGATGATCACCGCGCAATTAAGCTCGCGAGGTTAATATCATTTTTTAACACTTCAGCGTGTACCTATATATAGTAACAGGGAAAATCCATTTCCCAAAGTAGAAACAATGTCAAGACAAATAAAGCAGTAAAAAGAAGGAAAAGCAAAAGTAAAATGTTAAATTTTCGTAACAATTATTCATATAATAAAACAATTAATGACTTTTGATTTCAGTTAAAACCACAATTTAACAACCTGCAAGATGTGATAATCACCTCAGCCTCGATAATTTTCACATCTCTTGGGTTGTGTAACTGTGGTATTAACCTCATCAAAAGTCATTAATTGTATAATACTATTGGTTTGGCTTAGAATGTATTACTTACGTGACTAAAACAGGACCATTTATATGTAGAAATGTCTTTTTCACAACAAGATGCTCTCATAAGCATTTAACACTCACCTGGACTATCACTATAGAGAAGACCTGAATGACATTTCCACATAAGGCCAATGTAAAATTTTATTCCTTGCAGGTAACCATGTTGATTGATTGATTGATTGATTGTTGCTTAACGCCAACTTCAGCAATATTTCAGCTATATCGTGGCGTGAACTGTTGAGATACTATGAATATATAACTAGGTAACCATCTTGATATGGGTGCATTCAAGGACTATTGTGACCAAGTTTGGTTCCAAATGGGCAAGTGGTTCTAGACATAAAAAAAATTCAAATGTGTTTTCTATAGGGTCCAGTGTTGAAAACCGCTCACAACTGGCCATCTTGGATGAGGTGTGGACCTGTCAGTCACATTTTTTGAAGGGGACCATCTAAGGACTTGTGACTAAGTTTGGTTCTATTCGAACTAGAAGTTTCAGAGAAAATGACCTTTAATCTAACTTTCCCTCTAGTGATCATATTGAATGAGGTGTGATCCTGCCATATACCTTTTTTAGGAAGGGAACTTCCAATGTCAATTGTGACTAAAATTGGTTCTAAATTGGACTTGTAATAATATTTAGACTATGAACTCTGGCAGCATTCTTAGATATATTGAAGATCTTCAGACACCTGTTTTGAAGGGAATCATTTCAGATAGGCATACTGTGATGGACGAAACATCTTTTTTGGAAGGCACCATCTATGGACCATTGTTCTTCCAAGACCAGTTGTTTCAGGGAGAAAAGGTCTTTGAATTTGCTTTCCAAAAGGTTCCATGTTAACAATAATCAGCAATATTGGCTGCCATTCTGGATGAAGAATAAGCACTGGAGTAAAACTTAAATGTCAATGAACTTTAATGAATGATTTGGCAACTCAGTTCATTGCATGCATTGAAAAGATGTTAAAATGTAAAGGGGTGTATCAGTTTTCCATATATATGGTCTGATTGTTGAATTGAGATTCCTGTTGGTGGTCCTTTTGGATTCAGGATCAGCACCAAACTATCAACACTTGGCCAGTACCTCATTGGTATTACATGTATGTAATATTAAATAGTATCCACTGTGAAATACTGTCTGCCTTAAGCTTGCAATTGTTACCTACGATAAAGTCTGAGGACATAATAAAACACATGACCATGAAATATGATCTTGGATTTTCCGATGAAATGCATAACAGGAAGGACACTTTTCTATAGGACACTATTTTGGCTTACAATTACTCATGCCATGATTGATTTAAATCCATTCAATGGTTCCCTAAAAGAAAATCTCATTTCAAATATTATCCAATGTTAAACCAAGGTCCCAGATGGTTACTATTTGGAAGAGGGAATAGCATATTTAGTAACAATACTTGGTCTGCACCTCATAACAAATCAAATATGGCGGCAAACTGTCTAGTGATTTAACAGCAATTGCACAATAAGATGATATTTTGGTAGCTTAGCTGTAAAATTAACAAAGTCCCATAACTTCTTCAAACACTGATCGATCAATATGGCGGGGAAGTAAGCACATCTTCACATCTAGATCTTGAGCAATAATTCTACAGTACAGGAAACATGTTTGCAAACAATCTGTAAAGTGGTTTCAAAGGAGTTGCTGAAATAAAAATTGGACTGACTTGACGGGTAAAAAACATTATACCCTTTGTAACTTAGCTGTGCAGGATAAGTACTCAAAAAGAATTTGCCAACAAGTTTTAGAGTGGAATTTAACAGAAAATTCTGACATTGTGGCTTAATTTATTATGAAAAGAGTGGAAAATATCAGACCAGGTCGTTTTGTTACTAAAAGTTAATATATTCGTCTAGAAAATCTGTCTGTTTATCTATATATTCATGTATTTAGTAACAGGTCAAATTCCAACAATTTTACTGGATAACCTGATACATTATACATGTTATAATTGAACAGTTATTTGTTTACCTTGACAACAATATACTGTACAGTACAGCCAGAGACTTACTATGATAAAACACTGTGATAGACATACATGTATCACTCTAATTCTTTAAATGAACATATCATTTTCCTGGTTGGTCTATCTATATAATTTCTCTTGCATGGCAAGAAGCAGACTGCATCACTTTAAATGCAAAAGAAATCATGTATATATACACATGTATCAAAGAGGATATAAAATATACACATTTCACTAACCAGAGTGATATGTCTATCACAGTGATTTATAATGGTAAGTCTCTGGCTGTACTGTACTTGACTACAGGACTATGCCTCACATGACTTCCCTTTTAAATAAACGGCTATGCCGAGTGCAGCATAATACAACCGCAGCATATTGACCACTGAAATTTGAACAAGTGTAAATTCAAATGAATGTGGACACAGTAATTTGCTGGACACAATAAGGACATTGATACATTAATTACTTGATACAAAGAAGAGAAATAAATAAAAGATTTTACATATATTTAAAACAAGTGATGACCCTAGAAGATGTCTCGCCCGTCCCTGCTGGCCTCTACATTGATGTGAAATCTAAGTGAACTAATCAGAAAAGGGAACATGCACCACTAGACTGTAAAATTGAGGTCAAGGACAAAGGTCACCTGCCAGACTGACATGTACTACCCAAGACCAACCTACATACCAAATATTATCAACCTATCACTTCTAGTTATTGAGAAATGGACTTAAGCAGAAAAACTTAATGTGACCACTAGACCTTGAAACTGAGGTCATGGACAAAAGTCACCTGCCAGACTGACATGTACTACCCAAGACCAACCTACATACCAAATATTATCAACCTACCACTTCTAGTTATTGAGAAATGGACTTAAGCAGAAAAACTTAACGTGGCCACTAGACCGTGAAATTGAAGTGAAGGACAAAAGTCACCTACCAGACTGACATGTACTACCCAAGACCAACATACATACCAAATATTAACAACATACCACTTCTAGTTATTGAGAAATGGACTTAAGCAGAAAAACTTAACGTGGCCACTAGACTGTGAAATTGAGGTCATCGACAAAAGTCACCTGCCAGACTGACATGTACTACCCAAGACCAACCTATATACCCAATATTATCAACCTACCACTTCTAGTTATTGAGAAATGGACTTAAGCAGAAAAACTTGACGTGGCAACTAGACCATGAAACCCGCAGCAGGAAATTCCTAATTATTAGGTTGGAAAATTGAGCTCTGAGTATTCGGACTTTTCCGACCTAAACAATAAAAATTTTCATGTAAAAACAGACAAAAATGTCAAATTTCCTAGCTTATTTCCGAATTTTGCTTGGAAAAAAGGGTCGGAATTCCGAGCTAAGGTCAGAAAATAGGGCAGAATTCCGAGTTCAGGTCGGAAAAGTGGTCAGAATTGTTTGAATACTGCGAACTGAGCTCAGAAAATAGGTCGGAGTAGTCCGAATACTCCGAACTGAGCTAGGAGAATAGGTCGAAAATCCAAATTTAGCTCGAAATTTTTTTCCGACCTAAGAAATAAGCTTGGAGATTTTTTTCCAACCTTCTGAATGAGCTCAGAATTTTTTTCCGACCTCAGATTAGCTTGGAATTATTTTCCGACCTCTTTTTAAGGCCTTAGGGTATACATGTATAAATACATGTGTACACAGAAGTAAACAATGTTTTAAAATTATATAATTTCCTAGTCATGCTAGTGGCAGTGTTTTTAATTATTATACAAAGTTATTTGAAGATTATATAAATTATCTTATTGATTAACATAATTATTCCTGCAAAAACTGTGGAGGGGTTGGAAAGAATATATCTTTTTATGAGTGATTGGGTTTGTTGTGAATTTTACACATTCATTCTTTAATCTTTACAAAAATTTGAATGAGAGGTGAGAAATGAATAAATAATTCTTCAAAATATTTATTGATTATAAATAGCAAATATATTTTTATTTCATTTATTAAGATTTTGTAAGGAAACCAGTACATGGCTGACTTCATCAATCTGATCAAACAAATATGTGTATTTTCTTTTGTCTTTATAGGTTTAACAAGAACAATGAAAAAATATTCAAATAAAAATAAAGAAGAATTTTCACTCCTATTAAGTTGAACCTACCCTTTGTGGTTAAAAAAGTCTGATACAAATCCATAATAAAAAAATGCAGCCTCCATTTTCTTTGTTGTTGATCAATCCAAGTTCATTTAAATTTGTAAACAAAAAAATTGATTGGCTCATATAATAAGATGCTTTTTTTTTTATTGGTCAAATAAAATGAGGCTAAGAATTCTAAAATTTTCCAAGCTATTTTCCGACCTAAGACCTAATTTCCGAGCTATAAAATGACAAAGTTCAAATTTCCAACCTCAGAACTAATTTCCGAACTATTTTCCCAGCTATACAATGACAGAGTCCAAAATCTCCGAGCTATTTTCCGAGCTTTAAAATTACAAAGTCAAAATTTCCGTGCTAAAAAATGGCAAAGTCCAACTTTCCGAGCTATTTTCCAAACTAAGTCTAAATTTCCAAGCTAATTTCCGAACTAAGACTGGATTTCCGAGCTTTTTCAGACGTACTGAGGTTGGAATTACAAGCTCAGCTCAGAATCTCCTGCTGCAGGCATTGAGGTCAAGGACAAAAGTCACCTACCAGACTGACATGTACTACCCAAGACCAACCTACATACTAATATTATAATATTATCAACCTACCACTTCTAGTTAGTGAGAAATGGACTTAAGCAGAAAACTTAACGTGGCCACTAGACCGTGAAATTGAGGTCAAGGACAAAAGTCACCTGCCAGACTGAAATGTACTACCCAAGACCAACCTACATACCAAATATTATCAATCTACCACTTCTAGTTATTGAGAAATGGACTTAAGCAGAAAAACTTAACGTGGCCACTAGACTGTGAAATTGAGGTCAAGGACAAAAGTCACCTACCAGACTGACATGTACTACCCAAGACCAACCTACATACCAAATATTAACAACATACCACTTCTAGTTATTGAGAAATGGACTTAAGCAGAAAAACTTAACATGGCCACTAGACTGTGAAATTGAGGTCATCGACAAAGGTCACCTGCCAGACTGACATGTACTACCCAAGACCAACCTACATACCAAATATTATCAACCTACCACTTCTAGTTATTGAGAAATGGACTTAAGCAGAAAAACTTAACGTGGCCACTAGACCGTGAAATTGAGGTCAAGGTCACATAAAGTNATGTCCGTCAGGTAGCACTCGATTAGTACTACCACTGGACCAAATATGATGTTCCTACATCAAAGGGTTTTCAAAATATCCTGTATTTAGTCAAAGTTAACGCCATCGCTGTCGCAATAAATCAGCATGATTTCAATTTTTGCCCCATTTGGCCCCTTATAGCTCGAAAAGGAAACATGTTATCAAAAAAATCTGAAGGTGCAGTGCTTATTAATTTTTCAAATGGAAATCATTGCAAAAAACTGCATCAAAATTGGACTAAAAATAAAAAAATATATAATTTTTGATTTTGCCCCTTTTGGGCCCCCTTTATCTCATGAATGGAACATGCGATGCAAAATCCATTGGCATTCTACAGATTGGAAATTTCCTAAGAAGCACACTGGAAGAAACCTTATCAAAATCCGATAAATAATAAAGATTCTACAGCCACATATGTGAAAACACCCAATTTAACCCTTTTTGGCCCATTTTTTAAAAACAGGTGGGGCTACAATGACCAAAACTGATTCCGGCCTTCTGTTTGTGCCAAGGATCATCATGTTAAAATTTCATAAGGATTGATCAACTGGAACTAAAGTTATAGGTCAAAAACAAAAGTGTCTACAGACAACAACGACTACGATGACGACACCCACGACAACGACAGCACCATACCATTATACGACCGCAAAAATTTTTGCTGCCCTATAAATACTACAGCTCTTTTCTAGATTTATTTTTTCTAAATTAGGCCACATCAAATTAATTAACAGATTCTCATCCCCACCCGCTCCATTTTCTCTAAGCTCAATTTTTTTTCCAAAGTTTTTTTCTCTATTAGGCCACATCAAATTAATTAAAAGATTCTCATCCCCAACCACCCCATTTTCTATAAGCTCAATTTTTTTTTATGTTTTTTTTCTCTATTAGGCCACATGAAATTATTTAATACAGGGATTTAGCTAGGATTTTGATACCATTAGTCACTTCTGCATATAAATTTCGCAGCACAATGTGCAGTATGAGATACTAATTCGATGATTTATAATTTTTCTGTATTTGGTTGTATTTAAATATGCACACCATTGTTCCAGATTTATTATGCTCTTTCTGGTTCCTGTGACAGTTAAAAAAATTTAGCTATGTAACTGAAATAAATAAATTCATTTATTAGTAGTGTCTTCATATCTAGAGGTAATTTTAGCTTAATTGTCCATATGCAGGTAAACTTTCTATAAAATATTACACATAAAACTTTCTATAAATTTGTATTATAAAAGAAATTATTTTGCAAAATATCAAACAAATGTTGTTTATAAACACTTTT
>MJUU01005614.1:3477-55278 GCA_002080025.1 Modiolus philippinarum
TATTACGCAAATTAAAATTTAGATTAGGTAGAAAAAACTTAGAAAAAATATTTTTTGTTTATATAAGACCATTGTTCGAATATGCCTCCGAAGTTTGGGGAAATTGTGGAATTGTAAACTCAAACAAATTAGAAAGTCTACACAGGGAGGCAGCTAGAATTATTACTGGCTTGCCTGTTTTTACTAGATCAGAAATTCTCTATAGAGAAGTAGGTTGGGAAACATTAGAAGTAAGGAGGAAAAGAAAAAAATTACAAATGTTTCATTCTATATATTACAAGAGAACGCCCGATTATCTTAATGAATTAATACCCCCTTCTATTCAATCAACTACTGTTTATCCTTTACGTAACGGCGACGACCTTATAATGTAGACTTTCCCTAACTACAGACTCCTTTTTCCCATCTGCAATTAGATCTTGGAACAACTTGGAAATAAACGTACGAAATATTGATAGCCCTTCAAGTTTCAAGATGGCCTTACAAGATAAATATTCAACAGTTCCGAAGCATTTTTATAGTGGTCCTAGAAAAGAGAACATAATTTTAACACAGCTCCGATGTTCGTCGTCTTTTCTAAATAGCGACTTGTATAATGTTAATATTGTTCAAAGCCCGTCTTGTCAATGTGGTTATCACCAGGAGACAGTTGATCACTATCTTCTTCATTGTCCATAATATAATGAAGCAAGAGTAACACTTATAAATAATATTTCAAGAATTTTGAACGTTCATAATATAGATTCTAGATTATTGTTGGGTTTAAATAGCAATTTATCGTCCGAAGACTTTGAATTTGTACTACATCATGTTTTTATTTTCCTTAAAGCTTCTAAACGTTTCCATTGATTAGTGAATTTACTTTGTTTAAAAGCTGATTTCTCATGCACACACCAAAACACACTTACACATGTGACTTATTTATTTATTTGCTTTTTTTATGTTATTTCGTATTATTATAATGTAATTGTAAGTATATTTGCATGTCTAATTATGGTTATTAATTGTAATCTGGAGAGGACCTCGTGAGCAAGTTCCTGCTCGTGTCTTATCCTATTTGTATTTTTATGCAAATAAAATAAGTTTAAACTAAACCAACAAACCGGAAACGGAACTGGCAGTTTTCACGGGACTGGCAGATCTCACGCTACAGCGGAACTGACACAGACAGATAGGCGGACGAACGGACAGACGGTAGGGAACTAATACAGAACCTAAATTCCCGCCAAACTGGTGCTAGGGATCGTCTTGAATCGTCTTTAACTTACAATGAGGTATAATCAAGGCTTCGTGGGTTGGGTTAGCACGACTTCAACAATAAAAGCTTGGTTTTTACAATTGGTTAGGGTAGTGCCGGGTTAGCATGACTTCAACAATAAAAGCTTTGTTTTTACCATGGGTTAGGGTTAGCATGTATTTGTAGAGACTGGTGCCATGTTCATTTATTCTTTATGCAGATTTTATTTTTCATTTTGACGATAATTCTTTACAAAAAAGAAAAAAAAATGGCGGCAGTGGTAAAACGTCTGTAGGGAGTAGCCGTCTAAGTGTGCCAATTTAGTGTGATTAATGACTACTACTGGTTAATTTGTGTTGCCATATGGATTTTTGAAAGGAGAAAATTCTCTTATTATCAATTTTGGGGTGTAAATGCTTTGGACCTTTTTTTTTCGAAGGTCGATGATTTGTCACAACAAAAAGGGACACGATACAATTGTAACACGGATTGTGATTTAAATGTTTAAATGTTTATTTAAACAAAGGTGAACTCGTATGCATATGTGACGATGTCTCAGAAAACAATAACAAGTTTCATATCGACAGCGGTGTTAGAACCACAACCAACTGAAGATGTATTTAATTCACAACAAAACGATGTAAGCACCGAGAAAGACTCTGTTATCTGCCCAAGCTCAAATCCAAACAAACGCGCTAGATCATGTATTTCTGATAGTTCAGACCATAGTATTTGTATTGAAAGA
This sequence comes from Modiolus philippinarum, assembly GCA_002080025.1. Lineage (NCBI taxonomy): Eukaryota > Metazoa > Mollusca > Bivalvia > Mytilida > Modiolidae > Modiolus > Modiolus philippinarum. Next base: position 5,460 of record MJUU01005614.1, read on the forward strand.
GACTTAAGCGATCTATAAAAACGTCCATGGAAAAAATAGTAAAAAAGGAGAATATTGAACAAATTGTAACAAACATAATGGGTAATTTAATTGACAAAATGAAAAGTGAAATAAAAAATGAAGTCATTGCAGAGATGAAAAAAGATTCCAATATTAGAGCTGAAAAAATTAAAGATGAATTGAAAAAAGAATATGGTGAAAAAATACATAAAATGGAAGAAAAATTTGACAGTTTCGAGTTTGATAATGCCCAGTTAATGGAGAAAAACGCAAACCTTCATTCAGAGGTAAGAAATCTTAAAGAAGAAATTAAACAATTACAAATACAAACATCAGAGAGCCTAACATTGGGCAACTGGAATGAACAATATTCAAGGAAGAAAAATATAAAAATACACAATCTCCAGGAGAGCAAAAATGAAAACTTGATGAATAAATTTATTAGCTTGCTAAAGGATAGTGCAAACATCTCACTAGACCCGTCAGAAATCGTTGCAGTTCACAGAATACCAGGGAAGCCAGATAACCCTAGGCCGGTGATTGTAAAATTTGTGAGGATGGAATCGAAAATAAGTGTGATGAGAAAAAGGAAGGATCTGAGGGAACAAATGAATATTAAAATAACTGATGACATAACACAACGTAACCAGGGCCTACTGAACAGACTACATAGCCATGAATTTATTACAAGTGCTTGGTACTTTAACGGTTATATTTATGGCACGGACACAGAGGGTAAAAGACACAAATTCAACCTATTTGACAATATAGATAAAAAAATTAGATGAATGGTTATACTATCACGGAACCCCACTTGAACATTGTATACATTTAAAATACTGTTTATTGAACATTTTTTCTTTTCTTATTAACATGTATCATTTATTATATTTTTATTCTAAAAGTTAGGAAAACAATTGTTCCGATGAATGAGAAAAAAGTAATAATTTGTTGTAAACACCTTGTATTTGTTTTGGTTATTCCGTATCCAAGCCGTATCTTAACCGGAAAGTCTCCGTATCCGCAAACCTATGGACACAAAATCATATGACTTTGACCTATATTTTGCGTTCCAGTGCCCATGTTAAGTTTTGTTTTGTTTTGTTTTCTTTTGCTCAAGTCAGTTCCTCAAAAATTACAAGCTATAGGTCAATGATACTTGGTATATAGCTTGGTCTTTGTAAGAACATGCCAGTTTGCCATATGGCTTTTGACGTTGACCTTAATTTCACGGTCTAGTGAATATGTTAAGTTTTTGTGCTTAGTTTAGTTTCTCAGTAACTATAAGTGGTAGGTCAATGATATATGGTATGCATGTTGGTCTTAAGTAGTACATCACAGTCTGTCATATGGCTTTTGTCCTTGACCTCAATTTCGCGGTCTAGTGAGCATTTTAAGTTTCCGTGATTAGGTCATTTTCTCATTAACTATAAATGGTATTTTAATGATATTTGGTATACAGGTTAGTCTTGACTAGTATATGACAGACTGCTATACGGCTTTTGTCTTTGACATTAATTTTACGGTCCAGTTCCCAGGCCAAGTCCTCTTTTGCTTTAGTCTGTTTCTCACTAACTACGAGTGATAAGTCATTGATATTAGGTATATAACTTGATCTTGGTTAGTACATGTCAGTCTGCCATATAGCTTTGACCTTGACCTCAATTTCATGGACCAGTTATCAGGGTAAGTTGTTTTGCTTTAGTCTGTTTCTCAATAACAACAAGTGAAGAGTCAATTATATTTAGTATATAGCTTGGTCTTGGTTAGTACCCCAGGTTAATTTCTTTTGTTTAAGTCTCATTCTCATAAACTGCAAGTGATGTCAATGATGTTTGTTTGATATTATTGTTCGATCTTGGTTAGTACAAATGTACATATAAATCTGCCATATGGCTAAAGTTCTTGATATTAATTTGGATTTCTACATCTATGCATGTTTCACAGTTGGAAACAATCATAGCTAATATTTTGCTTATATCATATCTTGAATCTCATTTATTTACTTATTCTGTTTTTTGTTTTCTTTTTCAATCACTCATGTTTATATTTGCATAAGTTGAGATTACACATTGGTGTGTACTTTTCTATTTGAAGTGGCTTTGCATTGTAAATAATCAGTCTCATAGTTGCTAATTAACCCTCTTAGTAACCAGAATTCTTCTTTCTTTCCCGGCACCTGAATGGGTTTTCAGGGGCTTTGGCTACAGAGCTGCCGGGCGCGTCCCCAGGTGGTGGATAGGGGAATGCCCTGTCTTTGCGGGGTAGTCAGGTCATAATACGGAAAGCCTGACTGCGAACCATTGTAGCCAAACTGTGTGGAGAAACGCCACGCTCCATGCAGTATAAAGACCCCTTCTATATTTCTCTAAAGAGAGCAGACGCACTGGGTGTCGTATGGAAGGCTAAATTTCCTGCCCCTACCCATTTCTCCCCTTTTCCAGTGGCAATCAAAAGTCGTTGCCCCGGTTGTCCCTTCCACCTTTATTTCTTTCTTCTTTTACTTACAATTTGTTTTGAATTGATTAACTTGTTCTCGTCCTGATATAGCTGAAATATTGCTCATTGGACGTTAAACTCTAACTAATCAATCAATCTTCTTTCTTTTGGCACATAAATTCATATACAATATTTGAGCTGTTTGGAAAAATCAAAACAATTCTAAATGAAATTTCATATATGTCTTTTTACTATTTGTTACCTAGTTATACTAGTACTTCTGGCTCATTATACTCATGATAATTTGTTTGAAGAATGCTTTAATATGCTGGGGGGATGGACGTATTTTTTATATGAAACTGGAATCGGTACATTGTTGTTTATAAGTTTTCTTATTTTAGAAGTGAAAAGGGCGGAGAACTACTTGAAGCTTAATCTGCACTCAGTCAATGAGAAGGATACAAATTTTATAAAGATATTATTGGTTTATATGTATATAGTACTTTATGAAACAAACCTTTTGAAATGTCAACTATAACAATAGGCTCAGTTAACTGTAGGGGATTGGCAGATCCTGTCAAGCGAAATGATGTTTTATTCAAAATGCAAAGATATATATGATATTACTGTGGAATGGCATCACGGGTGGGGATATACAACTAAGTTTAGCTCTTGCTCCAGCAGAAGCAGAGGAGTAGCCATTCTTTGAAAAATTCTTTTGAGTTTAAAATCAATCGTGAATTTATAGACATGCATGGAAATTTTATAATTTAAGATATTACTTTGCAGGATCACAGATTAACATTAGTGGCTTTATATTGTCCAAATGAGGATAGACCAGATTTTTTTCAAAAAATAGAGGATAAGATAAATCTTTTGGATAATACTTCTCTCATATTAGTTGGTGACTGGAATGTCGTCCAAAATTATGAAATTGATACTATCAATTATTCAATGAAAAATAATCCAAATTTTAGAGATGAAGGAAACCCTGGATTTGACCGATATTTGGAGAGAGAAGTACCAAAATATTAGACGCTTTACTTGGCGAGGTCCAAATAGAAATCAAAGCCGATTGGATTATTTTTTGGTCTCATCAGACATCGAGTCATCTGTATTATCGACAAATATTGGAGTTAGTTAAAGGTCAGATCATTCACCAGTTAGTTTAAAACTTCAATTTATAAATTGTAGTAGAGGCCCAGGGACTTGGAAATTTAACAATAGTTTACTACATGATGTGGATTTTGTTAATAAGATTAAAGAGGTGATAAAAGACGTAATTTTAGAATATGAAGTGGATCACAATATAAATTTTGATGATCCTGAAAAAGAGTATTCTGTTGATAGCCATCTATTGTGGGAGACAATGAAAATGAAAATAAGGGGGGGGGGGGGCAACTATATCATATAGTTCCTGGTTTAAAAAACAAAAGGATACACAAGAAAAGGAGCATCTTTACTGAATGAAACTATGGCTGAAATATATGTAATATAGATGAAACTGCTGAATTATTGGAAGAAATTGACCGAATAGAAAAGAAAATTAAACTAATTAGAGAAGAAAAAATAAATGGAATTATTACTAGGGCAAAAGTAAAATGGCGTGCCGAAGGTGAAAGAAGCTCTAGGTATTTTTGTAATTTGGAGAAAAAACATTATACTAAAAAAGTTATTTCGAAATTGATTGATGAAAATGGTAAAGAAATAACTAATCCAAAATTTATTCTTGATTAACAAAAGAAATTTTATAAAAAGTTGTACACTAGTTCGTCTCCGAAATTGGAAGATGTACATAATTCTTTGTTTTTTGATAATGACAACCCTTACATTGTGAAACCCTCAGATGAAGGGAAAATAACAATGCGGGAGTGTCATCAAGCTTTAAAAAATATGAAAAATTTCAAATCTCCTGGAATAGATGGCTTCAAATCAGTGTTTTATAAATTTTTCTGGAATGATATAAAGTATTTTTTGTTGAATAGTCTAAATGAAAGTTTGGAAAAGGGTAAATTTTCAATTAGCCAACGTCAAGGCATGATAACATGTTTACCAAAAGAGGGGAAGGATAAAAAATTCCTGAAGAACTGGCGTCCAATAACACTTCTATGTCATGTATGTCTTGATGTAAAATTAGCATCATCATGTATAGCAAATAGATTAAAACCCATTCTTCAAAATATAATTAGCCAAACCCAAAAAGGTTTTTTGAAAGGGCGATACACAGGTGAATGTATCAGAATTATAATAGATTTAATTGAAAAATTAGAATGAAATCCCTGGACTTTTACTTTTGATAGATTTTGAAAAAGCTTGGTCTTTTATTGAAAAAACTAAATTTTTACGGTTTCGGGCCAACATTATGTAAATGGGTCCAATGCTTGTACTGCGATATTACAAGTACAGTTGGCAATAATGGTCACTTGTCCACATTCTTCTCTTTGGAGAGAGGGGTTCGACAAGGAGATCCATTATCCCCTTATTTATTTATTCTCGTTCTTGAGCTTCTTAGTTCATCACTCAAGAATGATCCAAATATTGTTGGAATATAAATAAATGACTCCGAATACCTCTTAAGTCAATATGCAGATGACTCGTCTTTGACACTAGATGATGATCAAAATTTCTTGAAAGTGCTTTGTTTATATACGATCGTTTCTCTGAATGTGCTGGATTGAAAGTACATTTGGAAAAAAAAACAGAAGCAATATGGTTTGGTTCCAAATTGGGTTCTAATGACTGTCTTTTACCTGACAAAAAACTCTTCTGGAACAATTCAGGAAAATTTAAATTATTGGGAATTAATGTTAATTTATATGACAATGACAAGACTTTGTGTAATTTCATAGACAAGACTGCAAAAGTTAGGAATTTGTTGAATGTATGGGGATATAGAGACTTATCATATAGGTAAAGTGACAGTCATAAAAACATTAGCATTACCACTTTTAGTTCAATGTTTGACAGTTCTGCCAAACCCTCCAGACTCTATCTTTAAAGAATTACAGGAGATTTTCTAAAAATTTATATGGGATAATAAACCTGATAAGATTAGGAGAATTGTTATGATAAATGACTTTGGAGATGGTGGTTTAAAGGTACCAATCCTTCTGTTATTCATTGAAAATGTCATGGCTCAGTAAATTAATTGATCCCCTAAACTACTCGCCATGGAAAACATTATTATTGGGCACTTTAGAAAAATACGGGGGCGATAAAGTCTTATTTTTGGATAAAGGGGGTATAAGGTGGATATCTACAAAACAGATTCTGGGAAGATATTTTTGTTAATTTTTCAAAAATTGTTGAAACTGATAAAGAAATTCAGTTACAAAATACAAATGATATTCTATCACAACCTTTATGGTTAAATAAGAAGATTAAAGTAAAAGAGAATATGAATATTAATACAAACTATTGCAAAAAAGGATATTTTTTTATAAATGATTTAATGTCAGACAATGGAACGTTTTTAAATTTACAGAGTTTTTAGATAAACATGGAGGAAATCTTTCCACCAATTTTATTGAGTTATATGGCATTCTTAATGCAATTCCAGTAGATTGGAAGAGAAGCCTGGTAGGGAAAGAAAAATTGGACATTGTTATTAGTAGTTTTGTTGAAAATTAAAACATCTAAAGAAACCTAGTAAATATTTTTATAAAACCTACCTTGAGAAAATAAAAGAAAATCCCAATTCTCAAGATAAATGGAATTATATACTTGGCTTAAATATTGAAAATTGGGAAGGAATTTTTTTCATTACCCTTTTCTATAACCCGTAATACACTTCTGCAAAATATTCAGTTTAAGCTACTGCATAGAATACTACCAACAAATACCTTTTTGTACAAATGTAAATTAAAGGAAACAGAACTTTGTACTTTTTGTTTTGAAACACCAGAGACATTAATTCATTTATTTTGGGAATGTTATCATTCAAAGAATTTCTGGTTGTCCATTTATAGCCTTTTTGAAAATCATAATTTGACTATAGATGTTAATGTTTCAAACATAATTTTTGGAATGGCTGCAAATGGAGAACAGATCAACACTGTGCAAAATGTTCTTCTTGTCTTAAAATACTATATTGATGTGTGTAGATGCAAGAACTCTATACCTCACACTGTGGGGGTATAGAGTTTTTGAAATACTATATGCATATAGAAAAATTTTCAGGAGTATACTTGACACAATCACAAAGAGATTTTATACGTAAAAAGTGGTTACCACTTGAAGTTCTTCTCAGTGGCTAAGTGCAAATGTTTTTGCTATACTAATAATATAAACTACAGTTTCTCATGCTTTCTCACTTCTGTTATGAAATATATATGTTACTATATGTTTTGTGTGTTAATTGTATCTGTATATGTTTTATTTTGTCGTGTTTGTCTTCATTATTGTGTTTATGTACATAATCATGTAAAGTACCAATTGCAAAAATAAAGAATTACAAGAAAAATATTTCTTTGCAAAATATAAAGATATCTCGGAATAATGAGCTGTCGGATTAATAACTGTCGGACTAATAATTGTCGGACCAATGGGTTGTCGGAATAATGGGTTTTCGGACTTATGAGCTGTCGGACCAATGGGCTGTCGGAATAAAAACTGTCAGACCAATGGGCTGTCGGACCAATAACTGTCGGACCAATGGTGTGTAACCGAAAAATGGGAATTACCGAAGAGAATCGGAAATCAGAGTGTGGAATACTGGATACCAGTATATAGAGTATATATAGTAAATGGTATGCAGAATATTTGGAATCAGTGTGTAAAATCCTAAACTTTGACCCCATGCCTAATGCTTTAACTCTGAGATGAATTTTGAGCATACTTCTATTCCTGCAGGGTACCAAATGCAACTGTATGAATGAGATCAAACAACAAAAAAAAGTTGGTTTGGAAATGTGCAACTGTACCAATTGTGAATACTTCAAGATATACAAACGTAAGATAACTTGTTTTATTATCCTAATGACTGCCAAAAAAAAACATGTATATCAGATTTATTACTAAATGAACATTAGTAAAGAGTCCAGGAGACAAAATCCCTATTATTCTGCCATTTTTGTTTAATACTTGTTCATTTATGTTTAATTCATTTAGAAATTTAACAAAAATAGTTGTCTAAAATGTAAAGAAAGTTCCAAAATTTCCTTATAACTTTTACAAAACAGGTGAACTGAAACACGTGTGCTTAAATCAATTGCTGGATTTACAGAACATTTAAATTATGCAAGGGAGATAATTTGATAAAAAATTACATTAGATATCACAAGACAAATTAACATTTAACAATTCATTTCTGTTATTTCAACGGTGACCCCTATTTTTTTATTTTTTATATGTAAACAATATAATGTTCTCAAAACACATTCAAAGTTTGAACAAAATCTATAAAAGATTTTTAAAGCTATCCTCTTATCTAATCACCTTTCCTATCGTTTCTTTGTAAAATCCTTAAATTTTCAATTTAAGTTTTTGCGCTTAATTGCACGGTGATCCCCAAAATTTTATTTTACATTTTTAACAATTATACAATAATGTTCCTACACAGAAATTTTCACAAAATTCTATAATTGGAAAATAATACCCTGCAGACACCTCAAGCACAAAGTACAATGCTTTTCTTGTTTTTCTTCCGCCGTGCGCGGTCCCGGCTGAAGAATAGGCCCGCAGCATCCTCTGAGCTTGGAGTATGAGCCATCCTAACAGAGGACCCCAAGGGAACCCCGGGATATAGAAATAGGACCCAGTATCTCCGGCTTGCGGGGTGTGACCCCTCCTAAACGGAGGCTGCCCCCGAGGGTCCCGGGATATAGAAATAGGACCCATTCCGTGGTTGTGCGGGATTAATAGATACACAACCCATCTTTCGGATGGGATGTAAACTCAGGTCCACGTGTTGGAAGAAATGCCACGCTTCCTGCACGTTAAAGAACCCTTGTAGCAAGCTCCTTTTGGGGTGGTCCGTAGGTGATCGGCTACAAGGCTAAATGCCCCGCCCTTGACGATTTCACCCTACTTTTCCAGTGGCAGTCAAAATTTCCCGTCCCATGGCCATTTCCATACCCCAAAGTGATTATCAACAAACTTGTTCTCGTCTTGATATAGCTGAAATATTGCTGAGTAGACGTTAAACAATATTCAATCAATCAATCAATCTTGTTTTTCTTCATCATAGTCAATCTAAGGTCTTCAGCAATCATCATAAATTTATACCGCTTAATCAGTAAGTTCAAGGTGATAAGCAAGTTCATAGTAGAACAAAGAATAACAGTAATGAGTAAACAACTGAGCAATACTCTTTTATTTTGTGAGTAATAGACTCACGTTACACATTCGCAATATCTTGCAATAAGCATTTTATTTTCTAATGAATAAAACAATCTATAGTGTAACCCTTATAATAAGAGCGACTCACGTAATATGTAAAAACCAGCCGCAGTAGAGAGTAAAAAGATGCTCCATATTGTTGTCAAAGGTAATAGTTTAAATCAGGGTATATAAAACCTGACAGTACGTCAATTGTGATTGAATATGTCTAGTGGCCTATGCGCACAGTAAGTAAGATTTAGATCGTTTCCGTCGTCTTTTTTGCAAAGAAGCATTGTATCGGAAGTAACAAGTAAACTTTTAAACCAAGCCCCGCGAAGCTAAGATAATTATTTTACAAAAAGGAAGAAAAAGAATAAACATAGAGCTTGAAGTTTATGTTTTTGTTTTGGTCACTTTTATCAGAGGTTTTTGAGCTAGAGGTGATACACTTGTAGGAATGAACAAGAAAAAAATGTACCAAAAACAAAAATAGTAGTATTCATTTAATCAATATTTTAAATGCTAGTTAAGTTTTGGACAATTTAATGCTTTTATTCGTCAATTTAATTTTGACAAATGCCAGGCGATGTTGAAATTCCATGTCCAACAAAATGTTGCATTTTGTTTTTTTTTTTAATTCCAGAGAATGTGGAACCAGATAAACCAGGCACTTCGGATAAAGATGGTACTGGACTTTGTTTTGCAGCAGAATGTACGATAAATGATAGAGATTTAATAAAGACTTCAGAAGATTGTAGTAGTTTCTACAAAGTTATATGCGGTATTTGTTGTAAATTATCATGCCTTAGTAATTTTTTTTACTAGTATGTTAGTTGAAATACGGTTCCAAACAAAACAAACATATACATAAAAACCAGAGTAATCACAAAAACAGACCAAATAAAAACAAAAACAAACCGGTACTAGTGGCCGTGTTGAACTTACTATGATTTATGAGATTGTTGAATGTCTGATTGTGAAATCAGAAGAAAGAACAACAATAAAAGCGTTGTTTCTTGACTAGGTTTTTCCATGTATCTGTACAGACTTTGTCTCATGTGCATTTACTCCATGTCCTTTCATTGTTTATTCAAGCTAGATTACCCATAAAAATGGATGTACCATACATTTTTAAATAAAAAAAACTGAATACCGACGTCACTGTAAATTAAGTCTTTTTTTTCTTCAGATAACCATTTTGACAACTAAGTGTTCTTAAATACATATCACATCAAAGCATTTTGAACACCAAAAAAAAAAACAAACAAACAAACAAACAAAAAACAAAAAACAAAAAAAAAACAAAAACAAAATCAAAAAACAAAAACAAAAAATAAAGAGAAAAGCCGATACTGCAAAAAAAAAACAAAACAAAAAATACCGACGTTGCATACAAACAGTAGTAAATTTCGTTATGATGTACATGTGTTTCAAGGAGTAAAAAGAAAAATATTGCAAGATTGAATTTGACGTCAACTTCATGCTAACAGGGCAGTTATACAGTACTGAGGCTGTGGATATCCCGTGGAGTAACAGCCTTTCAGCAGTGGCAATTGTCCAGTAAAAATAAATAACTTAACACTCCTTTCAATATATTATCATCTAAAAAACGAATTTCTTTTCAGTGTAGATCGATTCCAAGTATTAGATAATACAAACTTAAAGATGTAGAAAAGCTGAACAAACAAATAAAAATAACTAACCAAAGAGGAAAAAACTAACTGGTTAAATAAAAGTTTTTGCAAAATCTTCAAATTCGTTAAGAATCATTTGACCTGTTTTGTTAATTTGGAATATGTTTTTTGTTTTATTTCTGTGTGTTTTGCTTTTTTTTTCTTTTCTTCTTTTTTTCGTATTTTGTTTTTTTTTAATTATTCAAATACACATCTAAGTTTGAGAAGCAAAGGGTTGACAACCAACAAAAAAATGTGAACATAAGGTCAATGACCAAATGCTAATATTTCAGAAAGGTACGAGCTTACTAACAAGTTTTTCTAAGCCATTTTACACAAACCATTTCAAGAAGGTCATTTACCTTCTTGAGTGAAAATTTTGTAATACCGTCACATAGATTTTTTTTCACTTATGACATTGCTGCTCATTAAAGTTTGTGACCCTATGAACATTTACAACATAATGTTCCTTATGTTTGCTAGTCCAATTCGTATGTACCAAAGATTGACAAAAAAGTTGAAATAAAATTCTCTTTTTGACAACACCTTGAGTAAAACAGTGGCAGTAGAATACCGAAGGGACAGGGGAAGTGGTGATAAAAAAAATCAAAGTCCAAACACATGGCAAAAACGGCAACAGAGAAAAGCAAAGACAAAACAAGGACGTCAGACAGCCACAAGGCACGAAAATAAAAAATAGTTGATATTAAGAACAAAAACACTCATTTTGTGAACTCCCATGAAAACAGGGAATGACACCAGGTGCTCCGAGAGGGTGAGTATGTCCTGCGCCCCTAAGCGGCACCCGTCACACTAGTGACACACAGCGAGTCAATCCAGGATTTAGTCAAAACCGGTTATTTCAAATCCGTGAAAACGTGAATCGAGCTGAAAATGTTCGTTTTCATTTGGGACACAGAAACGTTATATAGTTCATTGATGTCATGATGATGGCCATATAATTTCTGAAGAAATGAAAGTAACAAAGCCTGAACAAATCCTTGACTTAGCAGCGTTTTGGACAGTGTTTTGAAAGTAGTAAAACTGAGTCTTTAGCATCTTATTTAGTTCTATCCCCCCATAAAATAATCTTGTTTCATTGTATACAGTAAGTGATTAATTAAAAACGAAAATTGACGGAGCTATTGATTTGTCGACTATCAAACAATGGCAGTAGAATACCGAAGGAACAAAGGAGTGGAATTTACAGAAATCGAGGTCCAAAGAAATGGCCAAAACGAGGTCGCAGAAAACAACGGCGTCAGACACAGACATCAATGACGTTCGACAGAAACCAAGCATATGTACAAAAATTACAACACTCAAAACAAAGGCACTCACAGTGTGAACTCCAGTGAAACTGAGAGTGACATCAGGTGCTCCGGTAAGCATGTTCTGCTCTGTTAACAGCACCTGTCTAAATGTAAATGAGTCAATCCAGGAAAATGTCAAAATCGGTAGTCAAATCCGGGAAGACGCGAATGTAGTTGAAAATGTCCACTTTCATTTATAAATAACGATTGATTCACTATAAACATCTTAAGTTATAGAAAACCAAAACCAGATACCCAATCACAGATTTTTTTTCTCTGTCATTACAAAAACCAAGACAGTATGCAATAATATCTTTGCAAACAAGAGAACTTACGAAATTGATACTGGTACATGGATATAGCGTTTGCTGAACATTTACATTATATCATGTAGCTATGAATTCCGCTCAAACCGCTCAAACCGGTGCCGTCTTGAACCTAGTACATGGTATGAGTACAGCTTATTTTTGAAGCCTCATGGTGACTTTAAAATGAAGAACAAGAATAAAAGCGTTGTTCAATTGCTTTGTTTAATCATGTATTTATAGAGACTGCCTTATGTACAATTACTCTAAATCCAAAATCATGACTAGTAATGTTTTTATACAGAAAAACCAACAGAAGTGAAATACGAATCCCAGAAAGGAGCTTCGTCTCACTGTAGGAAACATAGTTCTGAACTAAAGTGGATTTCACCACAGTTTTGCAACAACTCTAAAGAGACAGGTCATCTCTGGACAAGCATTACTAGAGCAAAATTACACCTTGCCTTGCATGGTAAGTATTGAAAATGGCAGCTTTATATCAATTTACAGACACATCTATGTTAACTACGGAAGTCTGGTTTGGAACAAAGTCAGTAAAACTAGAATTTTATTTTTAAATTACCTATTTATATTTTCAAATTTCCGAATTACAAATTCGAATTGAAATCAAATTTACATCGTTAAACCTTTAATATCTGCAGTGATGATTAAAGTGTTTTTGCGGGTTATTTTTTGTCTAGGCCATTTCGTCTGTTAATATTTGATGTTCAAAAGTGAGTTATATCTCAAATTTGCTGTTCCAAAGCGTAGCATGACAAATATCTATCCTCACGGTGCGGAATGGTAACTCACTTTTCGGGCTTTTTTCTGCGTTGCCCGACTAATTTGGTTCAGAAGCGGACTAATCGGGATACCGTCGCATTAGAATTAAACTGTTGTATTCCCCAAAACTACAATTTTTGGGAAAATTGATTTGAAATTTTTGGAGTTGATATCTTTTCAGCTATTGACAGCCTTACCAAGGTTTAAGTTTGAAGGTAGAAGGGGTCTTGACAAAAGTAGAAATCCCACTTTTTTAAAGAAACAAAGCGTAGAAAACTAGAAAAGTCAAATTTTCATTTGGAAATAGAACATTTCAAACATTTTACTTATTTTTCCTCAGTATAAAAATGTAATGTCAAAGAAAACAGTTTAAAACTTAACATTTAGTGTGCATTTAAATAGGAAATGTAGCAAAATGTGAAAAAACAAACATGGATATTCAATAAAAAAATATTTCTTGTGATAATTGAACGAAATATACAGAATCTTACTTAAAACACGCCACATAAAAGGTAATAGTATGTAAATTACACTTTTAACCGATTTTCTAATTAATTGCATTCATTTTTTTTCTTTTTTTCCCCTTTTTTAATGCAATAAAACAATTAGTAGGCAAAGATAACAACCCCCTTTTCTGTCAAAAAATACCTATATTGCGAATCACAATTCATTCATTCAAAAGAAAAGCAAATATTGTTTTCTGCATCTCATACTTTTTTACATTTAATTGAAGAAAACTTCAACATGCCATTTCAAAAAGGATTCTTTGGGACAAATGAGGTTGTAAAAAATGTAATTGGTCTTTGAGAATTTCATTGAAACTGTTAAAATTGGAATCACATTTCTAAATTCTAGGATTCAGAGTTATGACTGGCAAGATTAACAGATTATATGCTAGAGCTCTGATTATAGATACTAAAATATAAAAGTCTAAAAAACATTTCTGGAAGCTTAATTAAAAATGGAACAAGAATCAAAGTTGTGAAAACTTAACTTATTGCACATCTAGGGTATACAAGCAACAATTCTACACAGGAATTCACTGAAATCTAAATAAAAAATAGGAGTTCGTGACGCATGCCAGGTGCTTGAAAAGACGATCTTGTGTCTTCCTGTTTGAAGCAAGACCGATATCAAGAATCGGAAACTTATTGCGCATCTGCAAAGTTTATGTGTTTTTTTTATTACTAAAAACTAAAAGCATAAATGCAAAATCTTAGATTAACTGCATGTTAAGAGAAAACATGATAAACGGACGGAAAGACAAAACCAACGACACTGAATATGCCAGAATTTGGCGATAATGAAATTCATAACACAATGTTGACGTACACACCTCATGCACTTTAAAGATAATATGTAAACTTCATTACTGCTTTTTGTTTTTAATAATTAAGGTAAAGACGAGTAAAATTTCAACATCAGAGCTCTATATGAACCTAACTAAATAAAAAATTTGATTGTTAATGCAAACAGCTACACAGAATATATATACTTTCTTCTCCTACTTCTCACTCTGCTGAACAAAAAAAATGGAAGCTGAATTGCCTTATAATGTTTACCTTAGCTTACTGTGAAGTTATGTAGCAAACTTCTCCAAGAGACTGTAAAAATATATGTGATTTAAACCTAAGAATAAAATAATCAGATCCCCCTTTTTAGTTAACAAATATATAGGTTTAAAATGATCGATTTGTATGTCTCTCGAGTTTTGTAAACATTTGAAATCATATTTGACTATAACAAAAGTAAACAAACTTCAAGATTAAGTTATAAATGTAAAATTTATAATATTCCTGTCTAAATTAATGTTGAAAATACATATATACAAAAATTATATGCTTTGCAGTTCATTTCCTTGAAAATTGAAATGATCTATCTCCTCATAACACCAAATTATAGAAACCTTGAGTTATTTTGATTATAAATTTTGTTTGAATGCATATAAAAGAAACATTGATCTAGCCTTTTTATTGCAAAATAATCTCTAAAACTTATGAAAAATTACTTTAAAGGAACAATTACAGGACACAGCTAATCTCAATCGTTTATACTAATCTGATTGGCCAACTTTTGTCACATGGCACCAATAGAGAACATGGATTGGTTTAGAACTTGATACAGTTTAATACTGAATTCAAATCCAGTTTGGAGATAGATCATTTAATTATTGTTTATAGCTCTTAAATGACTGCACAGGGGACCTTGTGATTTTTTATGGAGATAGAACGTGTACTTTGAAGTTGGTTTGCCACCTCAGCTGAAATTTTTCAAAAATGGAGATAGATCACTTAAATTCTCATGCGACGATACGCAAACCATACATGCACACAGGAGAAGAAAGGAGGTCTTACACATCATAAGAACTGTACTCACGGAATATCGGAATGTTTAATTTCATTGTTTATCCATTTATAAACATCCCGTGCCGTCTAGTTTCTTCAAAAATTCCGACGCCAATGCACACAAGGAAAGAGCAAGTTGTAAATCGCAACTTATTTGTCCAAATACAGTAACATTTCCTTTATTCACAGCATCTTCTGCCCAGCACAGTGTGTAGTACGAAATAAGCAATTTCAACGGCATATTTGTCAGTTTATAAACGTGTTACTTTACTAGAAAACGTGGTTTTATTGTAAATCATGGGCACCGGACTTTTGTGTTTACGGGATTTTCTGGTACCGGACTAATTTGACACATTGGAAACGGACTAATTGTGTATTATTTTGTACATTTTATAATGAAGAAAAAAAAACCTTTGGATAAATGAAACTAAAAGAAGAAAATGTCCATTTATTTTTACGTCTGCAAGACATACGCACGTATATTATGTCTAATTCACGTCTAATATTGCTACCTTATCTATTTATAATACATTGATCTCTGTTATATATACTACCAAATTATGTACATGTATTTTCACTAATTAATGTTTTAGTACTTAGATATAGAAAAAACCACGGTTGCACGACAGATATAATTGAAAAAAAGAATGTCCCATTTTTGAAAAGAAAACAATATTATGAAAAAGAAAGGAAATGGGGTAAATGTCAAGGAGACAACAACCCATATCCAGGTTAAAACGACCCAAAACAAAACATCTAGGGGTCACCATATGGTCTTCAACACAGTGAGGAACCTCACACCATATAGTAAGCCCTAAATGGCCCCGAAAAGGTAACAAAAGTGAATAAATCAATGCAAACAAACCACATCCAAAAACCCAAATATCAAGAAACTAAAATTTTATAAGAAGACAAGGACAAGCCAATGACCAACATATTCCTGACTTGGGACAGGCGCAAAAATTGCGGTGGGGTTAAACTCGTTTTCTTGGATCCAAACCCTTGATATATTTTTTAAAAACTTCATTTGATGTTAAAATACCAAATCATAATATTATGCAACATTTATATTGACATCATGTTCACACGTTTTTCGTTGAACAAAAATGGTTTAATACTGAAAACAATTGCCAGAATTACAGTGTAGGGAAGAAGATGCACACGTATTCTAAATACTATTGAACTTACACTATTTCAAGAAAAGCCTTCACACATTTTCATCATAACATGTATTTTATAATAGCGGGTTAAGATTTATGGCTTTTCAGGATGATTGGGTAAAGAAATGGCACTTCTGTGGTTTCCGTCTGAAAAGCTGATACTACAAACTATCATTTAGATACATTTTTTATAATTTTGAAATAATGAAAAGAAAAACTTTTGCGAAAAATGTTTCCATCACTCCAGAGAACGGGTCTAAAAGGGGGCGACCTGTTCTACCATTACGTACAGGTTATGTTTATGTTCAAATGTGTTATTTTGAAAAGGGGTGTCGGCAGGATGATTGGGTAAAGAAATGGCACTTCTGTGGTTTCCGTCTGAAAAGCTGATACTACAAACTATCATTTAGATACATTTTTTAAATAAATGGAAGGTACGAGTCAACATTTTGAAATAATTAAAGGAAAAACTTTAGCGAAAAATTTTTCCATCACTCCAGAGAACGGGTATAAAAGGGGGCGACCTGTTCTACCATTACGTACAGGTTATGCTTATGTTCAAATGTGTTATTTTGAAAAGGGGTGTCGGTTCACAAAAACTGGTTAGGATTCATAAGTCATGACTTGTGAGTGTGGGGTGGGGCACGACGGTTATTCTGGCATATGCTCTAATGATACCAGTACAATATTTTAACATTTCAGAACGAAAATCTTAATTTTACCGCCGAAAATATCCGTTTCCTTAGCCCCGCCAACTCCTCCTTAATTCAGTTGAATAAAATTCAACTTCACTCATATCCAAGGTTTTAAATACAAGGTTTTGAAAACGAAGTCAGGACCATTGCCGTTGACAATTATGATGGGCAATTTTGTCACAGTCGTCATGCAGAAACTCCACGTTGAGAATTGAAGTGTGGCCATATAGCCGTGAATTTTGTTCTTATTTTTGGCAATTTTCAAAATATGCTGAAATGATGCCAAAAATTGTTTAAGGTGGTCTCTGGCACATGTACTTCGTAAGAATAAAATGAATATATGCCACACTTGTATCTTTTCTGACATAAAAGCAGTAGAACTTGTAACAACATTAGTGGAATACAAAAGGAGCAAGGGAAGTGATGATCACAAAATCGAAGTCCAAAGACATGGCAAAAACGGCAACAGTGAAAAACAAAGACAAAACAATGACGTGGAGAGCCGCAATGCATGGAAATAAAAATACAACATTAAGAACTATAGTCACTCATAGTGTGAACTCCCATTAAAAACCGGGAGTGTCATCAGGTGCTCCGGAAGGAAAAGCATTAGAAAGGAATATCCTTTTGTGTCCATTTAAGCGATTTTACAGTGTTTGGGAAAATGGTCCTTCTCAAAGGACACAAGGATTACCAAGACAGTATAAACATTTGCCCTTTAGTTAGTTTAGTTTGGTTTTGAAGGTGCTATACAATTTGAACAAAAACAAATGTCTAGATATGTCAAAATTACATTCAAGTGGTTACTTCAGTGGATAATGTAACGTGTTAATAAGATTTTTGCTATATACATACTGCGTTCTTCAGGGAGTTTTAAGATTCTCTAACATTACGTCTTTCCAAAAGAAAGAACAGGAAAATGAAGTCGTCAGTTCGGACAACGTACGTAATTTTCTAAAAAAAACAAGGCTAAACAACTTTTTTGCACATTTCCTTTAACTAAATGGGCATGCGCCTGTCCTAAGTCAGGAAATGTATTAAGCATTTGTGTGTCTTGTCTGTTTTCTAGTTAGTTTACTTTATGTCTATAGGTGTCTAGGATGATATTCATGATTACTCTTTATTTAGGGGCCGACTCCGACCTGCCGATGGGTGTGGGGTTTCCTCACCGTTCATTGAAGATCTTATGGTGGCTCTGAGTTATTATTACTCCCCTTTGGGTCGTTGTCTCTTTGACACATTCCCCGTTTCCCTTCTTTTTTCAATTGTTATGCATTGCAAGGCTTAGTTGCATACAATGTAATTACTAAGTTTAAAAAATCAGCATTTTAATTTTTCTCCCGATCTTGATTATCAAATTATCTTACTACTAGACATATTTGATTTCATTTGTCTCTGTTAGTCATCCATATTTATTATTATTATATAGATAGCGGTGATTTATCGAGTTTTCTCAATTAAATAAATGTCATTTTGTCACCGGTGAAAATAAAGGATTTCTAGTCACTGGATGACGTCTTAATGAAGCGACGTCACAATTTCTCTTCAATGTCGTCGTCAAGTAAACAACTGGCGTATTGACATGCAAAAAATAATCCACATCTAAAATGTCGGTTTTTGAGTAGAAAATCTATATAATAAAAAGCATAACTAATTGGTCGTCATGAATATCAATAAAAATGTCACGCGTGTCGATCAACGCAGTGGATTTAACTCGTTGCAGAACAAGTTCTGCAACTAGTCTGGGATCCTGACTCAATATTCTCTTTACCGTAAGCGGCTTCCGGTTCGAATATAGAGTCAGGTCACCAGCATTGAATCCGATTCAAATTTGAATCGGATTTCAACATTCGGAATGTCTCTAAATTTACGTAGGATCTGACGTCATGTATTGTTATTCCGAAATATAGGTACGTGACGTAATATCCGGTGTTAATGTAAACAAACACAGCTGATTGAGATGAACTTGGTTTTAAAATGGATTTCTGTGCTACTTATGGCAATATCTTAAAAAAAACGATTAATCGATCCAATTGCTGTACAAGAAAAGCAGTCGGCTGTTTTATTTAAATTATATACAGTCTATCTTGATGCCGTTGAAAGAAACGCGCGAAATGCAAGTTCAATTTTTTGTAATCAAGATGGCGATTTATACAGCCAATCAAATTTGGTAAGGGATTGCTGATGACCTGGGGTTATATTTGAAGTGAAGCTTGCGTAAAGGAAAATATTTTCCCAGGGTACCAGGTTAGTTCTGCAACTCGTTAAATCCTTCTGTGTTGTTCGGCACTCGTGACATTTTTATTGATATTCACGACGATCAATTAGTTATATTATAATTAGTATACTTTTCTATATTTTCTGTATGTGAAATTCGGTGTCATAAAATTATATTTCTTTTCATCGTTCAGAAGAACTTGTTATCGGGAAATAGTTCATAGACAGTGCCTGTAGATAGTTATAAGACTATCAGTGAACAACACTGTTCGTGGACTAGTAACGACGTTCATTGGTCAATAACAGTGTCAGTTCCACAAGAGTGACATTTTTAGTCGCGATGTGTATAAAGGAGGAAAAATACATCACTTTTTAAATTTCTTTTTCAGTTGATTTCCGGTATTTTGAAATAATGTTAGATTTGGTATACTAGTAATAAAATACTTATTTATGGCTATTCGAACAATAGCAAGTTTATGGTTTCCCTCAATACCAACTTTTCCCCTCCGCTTCACGTCGGGAAATAGTTGTATCTCCTGGAACCATAAACTTAATATTATTCTCATAGCCAGTAAATAAATACATACTACTGAGACAAGATATCGTGTGAAGGGACTGATGTCAAACGATCTACTCAAACAGGGCAAGAAAATGAAACCTCATCTTCATATTCATTTAACCAATCTGATTATTATATAGATGTTAAAAATTTTTGCGGTCGTATTATGGTATGGTGCTTTCGTCGTCGTCGTTGTCGTCTGTAGACACTTTTGTTTTTTGTCAATAGCTTCAGTTCCAGTTGATCAATTCTTACGAAATTTTAACACAATGTTCTTTGGCACAAAAGGAAGGCTTTGGTAATTTTTGGTTATTGTGACCCCATCCGTCTTAAAAAAGGGACCAGAAAGGGTTAAATTGAGTGTTTTCACATATATGGCTGTGGAAACTTTATTATATATCGGATTTTGATGGGGTTTCTTTCAGAGTGCTGCGTAGGAAATTTCCAATTTGGAGAATGCCAACTGATTTCACATCACATTTACCGTTCTTGAGATAAATGAGTCCCAAAAGGGGCGAATTTCAATTTTTTTTCTATTTTTAGTCTTATTTTGATGCAGTTTTTTCCAATAGTTTCCTTATGAAAAACTAATATAGCGCTGCACCTTCAGATTTTTGAATACAAGTTTCCTTTCAGGGCTGTGAAGGGCCAAACGGAGCAAAAATTGCAAACTTTCAGATTACCTACACTTTTATTTTTCATCGGATTTGGATGGGATTTTTTCTTTGGATTCCTCGTGTTGTAAGCTTTCAGTAGTAGTGCAACAGATACGTTGGTGTAGCTCTTACTGTTTCTAATCTATTAATGATCAAAGGGGCCAAAATTTCTATTTTTGAAAATATGTGAAATTTCAATTTTTCATCAGATTTTGATGGGATTTTTTTCTTTGGATTCCTTTTCACATTAGGTTTAAGTAGTATGTGACACATTTGATGTATCTGTCACTGTTTCTAAGGGGTCAAACAGGACCAAAATTACAGTTGTTCAAAAAAGCTAAAATTTTTATTTACATCGGATTTTTTTGTTTGGATTTCTCTTGATGTAAGCTTTTATTTGGTAGTCAACAAATTTTGCATTGCTCTTACAATTTCTGATCAACAAGGAGTCAAAAGTGCTGATTTTTATTTTCCCTACTGTATGTCCAGCTCCTCATTGTGTCTATCGAATGCCTGTATAAAGCTCGTTACAGTGTCCAAATTTATTTTGAATTTCACTTGTTCAAATTTCAGTGGTCAACATGCTTCGGTCATACAATGCTGCGCATAGCGTAGCCTTTTATTTATATTTGAAAACATGTACTCGTACAGATGCAGATGTTAGACAACCGTCCTTTTCAATTATACTCATTATAGGGTGCTTATACACAATTTGCACGATTAGTCCGGTGCCGCAAACACACAAAGTCCTGTGCATCGAATAATTCTCGTTATAATCAGTATTTATGCACAAGCAACAGTATTTAAAACAAAGAAATATTTTCCGTTTGTAAAGTCGCCTATATATGTACTTCATATCCAATATATATTCTTTTTATTTATCAAAACAGCTTGTAAAAGATGACAGTCTCCGCATTTTCGTAAAGTATTTCGAGAAATGAATGAGATAACATACATATTTTGAACGAAAAATGACACACTAACCCCCGTGTTTTCGTTACACATTTGTAAACCACAAAAAGTCCGTTGCTGAACCCGATTAGTCGGGCAACGTAGATAAAAAGCCCGAAAAGCCCGTTTCCATTCCGCACCGTAATCCTGTATTCTTAAATGCCAGTTTACCCTTATTATGTTTATTTTAGATCCAGCAAATGACAAGAAAAGTTTACAACCGACGTTATGTGAAATGGTGAAATCGAGGAACAAGAACGATATATATAGTCTTCAGCTGTCCTTGATTGAATGTGATAATAAATACTCATTTTTCTGTAGATTTGGTAAGCTATTTTACAAGAAATGAAGGGAGTAGGGCGATTGGAAAATAGAATCGAACCTAGAAAAGGGTGCTTAAGATAAAAACGAGAAAGCATGCAGCTAAGTTCTTTTCAACGCAATTTGTGAACACATTTATTTTCTGTTAATTCGAATAAAACGTTTTCTAACGGTTTCGGTACATTAACCTAGTCGAGGTAAATATTCAGACAAAAAAACACTGGCGCATTGCAATATATATTCTAAGGGATACATCGAAATACTACCTTTTTAGCTCACCTGGCTTTAAAGCCTTTGCCATCACTTGGCGTCCGGTGTCCGTCATTCGGCCGTCGTAAACTTTTGATTCAAAAATCTCCTCCTCTGAAACCACATGGCCAATTTGAAACAAACGTGTTCAAAATAATCCTTTGGTGGTTCCCTTTTACAAATGTGCCCTGCAGGTCCGTACCTTATCCAAGATAGGATCCAGCGGGGAACAAAGTTTTAATATAAGACCTTATGAAAAGTCATTTAAAGATCTTCTTCTCAGAAACTACTAGTCTAAATAGAACCATAATTAGTCAGAATGATCCCTAGGAGGTCCCATTTAAAAAGAAGTTTTCGGGCAGGTCCCTACGTTATCCAAGATGGCTGTCCGTGGGGAACATAGTTTTAGCATTGAACCCAACGGAAAAGACATTCATAGATCTTGTAAGAAACTACGAGTCCAATTGGACTCAAACTTATTCGCAATGGTGCTTAGATGGTCCCTTCCAAAAAGGTATCCGGCAGATCCGTACCTCATCCAAGATTATCGCCAGCAGGGGACATAGTTTTAACATTGGACCCTAAGGAAATTACATTTCTCTGATCTTCTCAGAAACAACTAGTCAAATTAAAACCAAACTTAGTCCTTGGATGATACCATCCAAAAAGGTATTCAAGATAGCTGTCAGTGGGTAACATAGTTTTTACATTGGATAATATGGATTATAAGGGGACCCCCATGTCCATATTTTTATTTGAATTGTGGTTTGATATTGGTCGTAATCGATGCTGGAGCTTTCGGTTGCCATATTTTACGAAAGAATATGGGGTAAATGAACATGAGACCATAACACATAAGTTAACTTCAATTGCAATAACTTTAATGAGCTGTATGGCCATTTTTGAAATTTATTCCTCATCAGCAGCACTAGAAACCAAACAAAGGAAATTCATAATTTCAAAAAATGTTTAAAATGCATAAAACCTAATAAGGAGAATCACTGCCCAAATATTTGTTGAAAGGGGCTTGCAGAACAATAAAAGCGTTGTTACTTTGCATGTTTTTTACCATGTATTTATGGAGACTTTGTCTCATTTGCATTTAATCAATACCCTTTCATTCACCATTGTAATGTTTACCTTGTTTATAATGGAAATCCCTGTCCAAATTGTTGTTAAAAGGTTAACTGAAATTTGGTAAAATGGATAACACATTCAAACACATTTAAAGATCCTCCAAATTTATTTGTTTGTTGTTCAAACATCAACTTTTAGTAGTCTGTTGATTAAGGATTTTAACTATTTTTTGTTTGTTTTAACCATGTGTAATAAATAACAAAAAACCGAAGTTACTGTGAATTTAGGTTCTGCATATGCGCATTTCGACAACTTATGTCTCATCAGTGCAGATATGAAAATACATATTTTAATCTGCGTTATTTAATAGAATTACAATACGAACATATTTATTTGCTCTTTATAAACGGCAGACATATAAATAATTTTGATTATTTCGTTTCAGTCCTATACCGAAAAGTTTTTAAAAACAAAGTGCCGAAGATGTAAATCTATACTTCATTCATGTTTCGAATGTCATAAACATAGTAATTTCAATATTAATTTAGATTTTCGTTTAGACAAGGTGACACCTTGTATATGAAAAACATCGGCAATAGGTATTCAGGAATGTTACACAAACCAAAAGTCAGGCAGTCACCCTTTCTTAGTTATATTGTTCATTGATCCTACTGTCTTCCCAAATTAATCTTACAAAATATTCTAATTTCTACGGAACCACATTATACTAATAGGAGAGAACGATTTCAAGAAGAGCTTGCCTGTTCTTGTCTGAAAATATTTTTTCATGATGTCATCTGTTTTCTGGATCACATAACTTCTAATTTTCCTGGATTACTGTGTCTTTTTAAAATTCAATTAATCGTGGAAATGTTTAACTACAAAGTGTCATGATGTATACATGTACTTGCAGATGATGATAATGATGAAGATGATAATGAAAATTTAACTCCAACAATTAAAACTGGAATCGAAACAAGTACTTCATATCTAACCGGCACCGGTCGTAAGTAGCTTGCTAATCATTCTAATCACATCCGGATACACTTCTATCACTAAAGTAGGTTTTTACATGAATTGTCCACCTGCTTTTGCAAGTGTCGGTACCAAGTCCAACTATCCCTTGTTCCTATCGTTATTTACGTTTGTATCTTGACTTTTATTTGAGTTTTTCTAGTGCGTTTCACCTGTGGATTGTGGCATGTTATTGTAGTTTTCGGCCGTTGTATTTATCAATTGTTATCCTTTGTGTGTATTTTAATCTGTAAATAGACAAAAAATATCCATATTGATAAATATTATGGTTTGCAGGGTGGTTTTTGAAAATTTCCACCCAACATTTGTTTTGCAGCACAAATCTCTGTCATTACCAGATAATGTTTTGTGTTGTTCTGAAACAACGATAGTAGAATACCGAAGGAACAAGAGAAGCGATGGCCACAAAAATCCAAAGTCCAAAGACAAGGCAAAAACGGCAACAGATAAAAACAAAGACAAAACAAGGACATGAGACAGTCACAATGCACGGAAATAAAAAGACAACATTTAGAACTAAGGCACTCATAGTGTGAACTCCCATGAAAACCGGGAGTGACATCAGGTGCTCCGGATTGAGGAATATATGACAGCTTGCCAAAAATGTTCTGTGTTGGATTGTGTTTCCCTGATTCAGTCGAATGTTATACGGATTTTCCTTACTGATCTCTCCCTTTGATCGATTCGGACTTTTATTGTCACTTTTATTTATTTACTGCAACATTGTCTTTATTTTACATTATACATATCATGTTTATGCCTGCTTTGATGTATTTACCTGCCTTATTTTCTATATTTCCTGGTTGGGACTGTTTTATGACCTGATACATGACGTTTTATGAAACATTCGCTATCATTAATCGTCAGTCTTCGTTTTGTTCCTTGATAATATTCGACATTGCTGCATGCAAGCAATTGATTGCCAGGAAAACCAGGTACAGCATATCTAAGATAAGCATAGCTCTGTACAAGAGAGAGGTGTCAAGTAATGCATCCCTTTTACTTTTTCCGTTTATAACAAATGATTATGATGTATATTTGACTATTGTTATTTGGAGCACAATCGTGTTATAAACCAAGTTTAGCTAAAGAATTTTGTTGATGTTTCCTGTGCATCCGCTTTCAATTCTAAAACGAGAAATATGCTACGTTGAAGAGCGATTTGTGTGCTGTTCAGAACTTTGTTAATGTTGTTCTTTTGTGGTGTCTTTAGAACTTTGCGTTTCTGATGTTGCAATTGTCTTTGGGTTATTCATTTTTTTCCGACTGACAGTTCGGTTCTTACTTACTTTGTAAAATGGGTATTTTCATGTCATATTGTTTTTAATATTTTGTCATTTTGACCAATTTTACCATGCAGCCTAAAGAAAAAGCATTTCAGGCTATTGCTTACTTATCAAAGGGTTCACAACAATTACAGATAATGTCGTTATAATGAATTATAAGAACAAAAAAGCAGATTAAGGAGGTTTGCTCCTAATGTTTTGGGATTTCTGTCAGATTTTCGGAATCCTCGGGTTTTATCCATTTTAAAGCATCAAATTTTTTTGCCCATTGACCCCCTTATTTTTTTTCCATATTTTCATTTTATACACCTTTGTGAGCATTCTGTAAAAATTTCATTGAATTCTATTTATTCTTTCACATTCATTCATGGTCAAACAGTGCTAATGTTAATCCTATGAAAAATCAGAGGAGTTCGGTTTCCCGCCAAATTTTCAATCACTTAAATCTCAAAAACGAAACCATTAACATATCAATTTTTTCACTTAAATTACTTCTATTTTAATTTTCTAACAAAAAAATCATGTTTACTAGAAATCCTATTTATTTTCAGATTAAGTAGCGAACCCCCGTAAGGATGTTAGCTTGTCACGTTTTGGTTTTTCTGTCAGATTTTTGGACTTTCTTGTGGTATCCATTCAAAGACATTATACATGTATTGTTTTGCTGATAACACAATCGTTTGTTCGATAATTTCATTTTATACATCATCGGGGCCATTCTTACAAATGTTCTTTAAATGCTTTTTCAGTTTGTCACATTTGTTCATGTTTGTTCATTGTTTATGTTAAACTATTCTTACTCAGTTTAGATGCTCGGCAACATTTCTCAATCATGACTTGTCACCATACGAAGATGGGCATGCAACAAAAACAAAATTAGAAATGGCCCACATTTCTAACATGGCCGCCAAAATACGTCAACTTTGTTTGATTTCAACGAAAATTGATTTCTAGGTAGATTTTGACACTGCGAACAAGATGGAATCTTCGAATTGGCTGCCAGGGGCGACATCAGCTATTGCTTGCAATTTCAAATCTAGTTTTATATCGTTTATTGAGAAAGTTTACTTCCCAAAAAATGTAACCGTGTTATAAAAAAGTGGTTCTGTACTTTTTGATTTCTCTGTCTTTATAATCAACAGC
The DNA here is from genome assembly GCA_002080025.1 of Modiolus philippinarum. Classification (NCBI taxonomy): domain Eukaryota; kingdom Metazoa; phylum Mollusca; class Bivalvia; order Mytilida; family Modiolidae; genus Modiolus; species Modiolus philippinarum. The sequence goes on from MJUU01005614.1 coordinate 31,988, forward strand.
AGATAAAATCACAAAGGAAATATGACATTCCTTATATATTCCCCTGCTTCAGGTATGTATTTTATTCTCATATCCTGTGTTTCTTTCAGAGGGTGAAAGAGAAAACGACGATCCCGGTAAGAATTTCTAGTCTTTTTCGTAGAGTAGTAAGTTGAACCGTCAATCTCAAACGAATGATAAGAGGACAATGGCAACATTGGAAAAAACAAAGGAACAAAGACTTAACATGAGCACAGCGCAGATAAGAAAAATGAAGACACACACATATTCAAAAATGAACAACACATACCCAATAAAAAACATGGTCAAGATCAGGTTCAACGGTAGAGTAAGCATCTCCTGCTTCTTATAAGATACCCGCCGGTAGAGTAAGCATCTCCTGCTTCTTATAAGATACCCGCCGTCAATTCCGGTAGAGGAAGTTAAGCTTTTAAATGGAAGGATATGTTGTCATCTTGGTATCAGATATCCCTATGCGGTCGATAAGATGGAATAGATAACGTAAATAAATAACAAAATACCGAAGGAAGGAATAAAGGAATAAAGGTTTGTTGCTGTACACTATGGTTCAGACATTTAAACACATTTAATACAATGTGTATTCGAGTTTTAATGTTTTCAATGTTTTTAATAGCATTTGATGTAATAACTTTGAGAAACCCTTGATAAGTTAGTTAAGTGATTTAAAAATAGTTTGACGTACATACGTGCACGGAATACCAAAATGTTCTGTGTTAGGTTGTGTTTCCTTGATTCTGTCGTATGTTATACTGATTTTCCTTACTGGTCTCTCCCTTTGATTGATTCGGACTTTTGTTGTCACTTTTATTTTTGTAACAATAATAATGCCAAAGTAAAGAACTCTCCCATAAAACACAGTTTTTCAAAGTACTGGCATAGTTGTTGTAGCTGTCCAATATAGATCTGAAGTTGACTCATAATTATCAAGATGAAAACTAAATCACCAAAGGATTCCAACTGATACAAGAATTTAAATCGTTGAAAAAAATAATTTCCAGTTTAATTCTACCTTATGAAAGAATGCTTTTATTTGATTGGTCGCTTTTCCAGTGTATTTCTTATAAATTAATAATATTCAAGAAATTGTTGAAGAAACGGGGTATTTTCCAGAAAAAATTCTCAATGTTTACCCCTACAGGGTTTTTGCTAAAAAATTTGCTTTTTTCTTCTCTTCACTGAGACCCTTGTAAGAAATTTAAAAAAACGACGTCACCTATACGTTTTGAAAAGATCATACAGTAGGATTAAACAGGTATATCGTGTTGGATCGGGGACTTGCGAAAAATACCAGTCTGGAGATGCAATTTGCCTGGTCCGTTGGGCTCGTGAAAAGTGAAATATAACATCTCTTGACTGGGATTTTTTGCAAATCCCAACCAAATCAGGATATATCTGTATAAAATTGCAAAGTATCAGCAAACAGGAAGTAGTCATTTTATAAACCAACAAATGACTCCAACTCATTACTTTCAAGCTCCGTACAAAATTTCAAATAATTTTCATTAACGCGAGCCAAATGTTTTTGCAGAACAAAAATGTAGTCGGACAAAGTGAAAACTATAAGATACCTGTACTCTGCATTTATCCTCGTATCAATGATATCATTACATAATTATGTTATGTTATTAAGGTGAAAAATATTTTCATACAATTGTGTTAATTAAATTTGATTTATGTTCACGGTAATGGTGCTTATGATAAAAGGATTCGCAAATCCAGCGATCAATATTTCAGTAATGTCGGGACTATTATACAGTAATCGATAAGAAAAATGATGTGACAAGAAAGAGTAGTGTGCAGTCGATTTCAAGGGGGAATTAAAACTTGTTACAAAATGACTCTAGGTAACTCAAAAAGGACATTTTGTGTATGGCACTTTTCAAACTAATCAATAAAAAATACTCTTTCAATCCGACATTTGGTTTAAGTGCATAGCAAGTCAAATTTGCTTGTATCAAATATTTTACGAAAGAATAAGAAAAGGCTGGCAAATAATTCAAAACTGTATTTAATGTTACACCGATGAAAACATCTTTGCTCCGGTGGAATAGGAACGATATTTAATATAAGAACTTTATTGATGTAAATTAAATAGCAAACATAGGAAAAGTAAATGAAAAAATATTCACCCTTGTTAAAAGAAAAGTGACTAAATGTGTTTACCTAAAATATGTTTGGACGTCAGCACAGAACAGTTTAACATTTGGATCTCTGTCTGAAGTTAATTCAGACTTTGGATTAAGATCTTACTGATTATTCTTCTTCGTCAGCTTTTATACAGCCAGGGCTTAAAGTCTTCCTAACGTTTTGATTTAATTCGCAGTAATGGAATTTAAGCTTTAAAAATTGCCATGTGCAGAAATTAAAATTTTTGTATTTTAAGATTATCAATACACGTATATTCGAGTGGTATAATCGTAATGGTATAATCTTAATGTAAGTGTAACTGTGAATGAATCTTGAAAATTAAATTTATTATTGTCCTGTGTAATACCTTTTTTCTGCTGTAGGAGTAGTGATCGGAGTTGGAGTTGTTGTTGCAATAATTGGCCTGCTTGTTATCAGTCTTGTCATCGTATTTATTTACAAGAGAAATAAAAGGTAAATATAGTTTCTACAACGAAAACTAAGTTAAGTATGAAATTTCTCATATCGAGTTAAATAAAGTTTGAAAATGTTTGAAAACGAGGCTTGCCGAGTTTTGAAACATTTCAAAACAACGGCAGTAGAATACCGATGGAACAACGCACGAGATTACACACATCAAAGTCCAGAGACAAGGCAGAAGCAAGAACACCAAAAGACGGAGACCAAAGACACCATATGCCCACAAAACACACGAACATTACATATACAATTACTGTGAAATATATACTCCATATTCTGGGAATGTAGGTATATTGCTGCAGAGAAAGAGAAAGTTCACAATTGGAAAGTCAAAATCATCACGTTTGTCATATAATCTAGATTTCAGACGTCCATGTTCCTCAATGTAAAACAAGGTCAAGGTATGAAGCAGAATCGGGTGTATCGGTTGTCTATTTAATTTCAAGTTCACTGGGGTAGATGCGATGTAAATATTCTTTAAATCTTGGGTTATTAAGAGAAAGTACATATATATCTGAAGCTGGAATGAAAGTCTGGGCTAGTTGTTCTTGTTTCTGTTGTACCAGCCCTTGTAAAAACTTTGCTTCATACGAAAAAAGGAAAAGGTCAGCTAAAAGTGGCGCACAATTTGTTCCCATAGGTCCCTATTGTCTGTTGAAAAAACACGGCCTCCACATTCAACAAAAAAGCTGTCGATCAAAAATTCAAGCAGCTTAATCACGTCATTTTCACTGTATTCCTTGTTTGACTTAGTGTGGTTCTTAACAAAATATGTTTTATCTTCTCCTATTACCAGATAGGAATATCTGCGTCCTCCGTTTTTGGTACAGAAACATTGATGTATCAGATCGGAAATTACTGTTTTTTTAGTTTATTATGGGGAAAAGTTGTATAAAGGGTAGAAAAATCAAAAGTTTGAATGCTATTGCAGTATACGAGACTGTTTGAGGAGAGCTGTTCAATGAGATCTTTGGAAGTTTTAAGAATCCACATCTGATTCACGCCGCTCGTGGAATAGGCTTTTTTTGCAGTAGCTATTTAGACCATCTCTAACTGCAGTCAGTAAAGTGGTAAGGAGTTTGGATAGGGGCTTAGTGGTGCATCTGGCAGATCCTGCAATGAATCTGTTTGTAGGGATTCTTGTGAAGCTTAGGCACCCAGTAAATATAAGGGAGATAACAGTTATTCTCATCAACTTTGATACCGAATGATGCTAACTCAGAAGTGTGATTTGTGATTATCTCGTCCCTTGATAATGTAGTTGGGGAATAAGTAAGATTGCAAGATGAAGTGTCGGTACCCATCTCCTTAACAAGACAGTCTAAATAATGTTTCTTGCATACAAACACAATATTGTTAGAAGCCTTGTCTGCAGGTACTATGGCGTATTTTCCTGGTGGTTTGTCAATGTTTTAGCAACAAGATGATCATCAAATATACTGGGCGTTCTAGTTTTCATATATGTTTTTAAGCGCCGGATACGATTCATGATTAATGACTTAATCGACCTGATCCAGTCTGACAATGTCTCCGAAGTTATACTTCCAGTTGATGTGCTGGGGTTCACGGAATTTTGGACCTTTTGAAAAAAAATATCTCGTAATTTTTGGTTTCCCACGATATCCAGGTCACCCGTTATCACGTGTCCAGCAGGACTATAGTTGAATGGGGAAGAGGAGCAGGTGCAATCAGGCGGTTTGGCTTTAAAGTCATCAATCTTGAAATCCCGCAATACCCGTTTGTGACTGAAAATAGTGGTTGCAATAGATTTAGTGTATTTTGATTGGTTTTTGAAGTAAGGAGGAATGTTAGATTTCACTGTTTTGTTGTGCAGAATGTTGGAGAGATTAATTGCATCTAGGCCTTTGTTAGCAAACTGAATTTTAAGAAATGATCGGTTTTCAGGTTTATTTGCAAAAGTTGTAAAAGGTTTGAACAGTGTGTGATTTGCGATGTCCACAACGATAACTGTTAATTTATATTCCAGAGAATGCCAGTCAGTCACAGATGAATCTAAACATACTTTGTAAAACGAACGAAGTTTCGAAAGTGGCAAGGAATACAATTTTGTACGAATATGATGAATACCTAGTGGCATTTTCATAAATGGAAGGAGATTATTAATTGAAATGTAATGTAGATGTGGGGCGGTATAATGCCTATGTCCATGACTTCCATTAAGGATATTCATCACATTCACAGAACTGCATCCTGGGCTTGAAAGATTACCTACTTTTTTAATATTATCATTGCAACCATAGGGTATTGCTGCTCCCAGCTCTTTGATCCAGTACTCCTCTATTTGTAGACGGTAAGGTGTACGAGGGTTGTCCGTAAAGTTCGTGGACAAAGATGAATAAAAAGAAAATCAGCGTTTTATATATTTATATTTTCCATATTCGTAAGCCTTAAGCTTATATGAATTTGGATATATAAAAGTTGATCCAATTATGCCTGCAAAATTGCAAATTTGTCTTCGTAAAAAGCCCCGGAAAAGTGACCCGGAACAACACGAATATTACATACAAACATGTATTAAACGTAGTGTCTAATATTTATTATTTTGTTAGTATGTCATAGAATTCAGTGAATAGTGAAATGAAAATTACATTGCAATCTTTATATTAAGTCTAATATCAAAACTGCAAAATTTCAACATCTAAAGATTTGAAATGACAAATTAACAGACGTTTTAATGTCTCAAGGCAAAATCAGAAATTCTAGAAAACCTGACGTTTTTTCCATAACGCGGAGCAGTGACGTGACTCTAGTTTCGCTCAGGCATATGGAAACACCCTCAAATACCAACACATTCCCGAAATATTTAGAAAGGGCATGGCAAAGTGTGTTTTGCATTACAATTTAAGTGGTACATAATTTTTTGGACACAAGAACCAGTTTATAGAATGGATAAAATATGCAAAACTAACCAACTTTCATATATCTCAAATTGTATAAGTTCCACGGTGTTAGTGAACATGATTTGCGGCTATCAGTCAATGAAGTTTGCAAGTTGTTCAAAATTGATAACTTTTCCGTACAAGAAATTATATCAAATGCCCTAAATATTTTTAGAAGAAAAACTGCAAAAGTTATTGTTTTTATGTCTAACGTCATTGTTTTCTGTGTTCTCGTATTTGCCCTGTCTTTGGACTTCGATTTTTGTGAATTTCAGCCCTTTGTTCCTTCGGTATTCTACTGCCGTTGTTCCACAAAGAGAGCACCCCAAGCCGTAAATTAAATTTCTCGAGGAGCAATTCAGATCATCATGACTTCTGGTGTAATAAGTTTTGTTAGTTAAATTACTGGTAAAATTTGTGTCTGTGATTAGAATGTTAAAAGTTTTGCAGTTTTTCACTCGGCTTGGCGAAATTGTGCCTTGTGTTTGGTGTTCCGGAAAATTTAAGATATCAAGTAATTTGACTGAACAGGGTTTAATCTGTGGAGCAGAATGTAATGAGCTACTTGTAGAAAGATTATGATCTGAAAGTGACTCCTGAGAATCTGTCAAAGTTGAAACTGAACTACTCTGGACACCTAAATTTCCCAATGAACCCGTGTCCGTAGCTTCATCGGTAAGGGACCTTTTTAACCCGGGAGACGTCCCAGCCGGTATAAGTTCCTTTAGTTTCTCTATTCTCATGGCTAAAGTAATACTTAGCTACTGAGCGGATGATATACTCGAGAACGAACCGTCCACCAGCAGAGATATCGGCCCAGTGGTACAAAACAACGGCCGTAGAATACCGAAGGAACAAAGCACAAGATTACAGTCCAGAGACAAGGCAAAAGCAAGAACACCAGAAGACGGAGACCAAAGACACCATATGCCCACAAAACACACGAACGTTCCATATACAACACAAAAACTAAAGCACTAACAGTGTGAACTCTCAAAAAACAAGCGTGACATCAGGTGCTCCGGAAGGGTAAGCATGTCCTGCTCTGTATACAGCACCCGTTACACTGTCAGTGGTTTAATCCAGGGTAAAGTCAAACCGGTAATTTCAAATCCGGGAAGACGTGAATCTAGCTGAAAATGTCAGTTTTCATTTATTACACTGACATTTCATATCTATCTATGATGTCGTGGTGACGGCCACAGAATTTCTGAAGGGACGAATGTAACAACGGCTGAACATATCCCTGACCCAGCAGTTTTTGTGACAGTACTTTTGCTCTTTCCACAAAGTCACTGTATGTACTGCACGCGCTACATGTACAGTAACGAATCATATATACTCCATATGCTGGGGATGTAGGTATATTGCTGCAGAGAAAGGGAAATTTCACAATTGGAAAGTCAAAATCATCACGTTTGTCATATAATCTAGATTTCAGACGTCCATGCTCGTCAATGTATAACAAAAGGTCAAGGTATGAAGCAGAATCGGGTGTATCGGTTGTCTCTTTAATTTCAAGTTCACTGGGGTAGATGCGATGTAAATATTCTTTAAATCTTAAAATTTAATAATGGGATGATGAGAGTTTACTCCTTGAAACACGTGTACGGCATGACAAAATGTTACTGTTCATGATGCAACTTTGGTATTTTTGTATTAGTAAACAGATGTCAGAAATTCATAATTAATTAACGTGTCAAAATTGTAGAAAATGTCCTCTTATGACATAATGTAACACCGAGGATTAAGTTGCGAATAGATTTGGCTGGAAATTTTTATAGAGTTGTTCTCTCTCTAGATGATAAATATTTTTATCACATCGGCAAGGCGTTTGCAAGAAAGAATAACAAAATACCGAATATACTGTAAATTTTGTTTCTGCATATCAGTGGCGATAAAATCAAAACAGTTGGAAGTCCATAAACCGAAATAGGTATCGAAACTGATAGAGAACAAATAACCATATAAGACCTAAATATAAAAGCCAAAATCCGCTAAGGACAGAGCTATGCAGGAGGGAGGAACTCCTTAGTTTTAAACAACATTTTCTAAAATTTAGATGTTGCAAGTTTCCAAATAAAATCGCTTTTCGGGCAAGCACAGAAGTACTGGCTACTGGGTTGGTGAATACCCTCGGGGACTAACAGTCCATCAGCATTTGAAGAAATATATGTATATTTCACGAAAGGATATGGAGTAAATATATATATAAAACAAACGCAGACAAACATGACCCAGCTTCATATTTTTTTTAATAATGAAAATATGGCATCAACAATAAGAATTCTTTTGCATCCATATGACTACAAACCTAAAGTTCCGAAAAATCTACTGAAAACAATATAGAGATCTATTGCCATCGTTATCTATGTAAGACACTTTTTTTACTGCATGGTTTGTGTATTTTTACAACATTGTAGCAATCTACAAAAACCATACACTGTAGATAACATTTATTTTTTTTATGTTATTTATATAAAATTTTTCAGGTGCAATCAGCAAGAAATATTTTTCTGTGATTTTATTTCAATTATAAAAATCATTAAAAAAATGTTATGTTTTGCAGAACTTCCAGAGATAATCACGAAGTTCAGATGTCATCCATCAGGGACTCAAGTGATAATAGAACTATTACGGAAATCGTTTATCATGAAATTGATACCAAATCACCAAGTTCTTCATTTGCGAAGGCTGAAAATTTTAAACATGATGGCGGCAAGGAAGATATTCATGAAAAGTCAAAAAATCGAACCTCAAAATACAATGAGAAAAACTCCGTGGGTTTACTGCCAAATAATACTCCAGACAACATTGTAACGAAAGATGTAAACGCAGATATTATGCCTTCTAAAAGTGAGAACATGAATGGTGGTGAGTACTCTCTGGCGACACCAGTTGAGGAGGAACAGTATGCTATCAACAAAGACTATGATCATCTCCATAACGTTGAAAGAAGGCAAAATAACTCTGTTCACAATGTATATGACCATTTGCCTGACATACTTGAGGGAGATGTTACATATGATCATTCCAAATTGTCAGCGTCTACAAAAGAAGGAGATGTTACATACGATCATTCAAATATGACGTCATTAAGATCAGCAGACGACAGTTACGATCATTTCAATATACAATTACAACAAAAAATTACTTAATACTGTTTTTTTTAGAGTGATAAGTCATATTCTTAATAAGTATCTCCATGTAAATGATTTTGATAGGAAGATAAAGAAAAAACTCAATTTCAGTACATTTGAATATTGAAATTCCCTTTTTTTATTGGCAAAATGTGTGGCTAGATTTCATTTACATGTTGATACGTTATAATTTTGTTTACAAAGGCAACAAATATCAAGAAATATTTTTTTTCGCTTCAATGCATATATACAATTAAAACAAAATACTTCTTAACTACTTAATTAGTTGAAATTTATAAAGAGAAGAAAGTAAATGTTAAAAATCAAAACCTTAATGGAGATGTCCATGTCAAAATTATTATTGTGATAAGAAAATAAGAAAAAAAAAAGCAGTTTATTTGAAAATTGAATATTTTAATGTCTCAATGAATGACTAGATTTTATGTACATTTTGGTGCGGGATAATTTTGCATACAAAGACAATGGATATAAAGAAATATCAAGTTTATTTTCTTTGTGTAAATCATGTGTTTGTGGTGACTTTGTCTCCATTTCCTTTCATTGTAAATTTAAGACTGGAGTTTGTCACTGCTGCAGAAAGATTTTCCGTGCGAGAGATATATACTCTCTATACATTTAAATGGTGCACTTGTTCTTGAGAGAATATATCAGAAGGATACACCATCATACTTTCAAATTTTGCATTTTATTTATTTGATTTGATTTGATTATTATTATTATTTTTGTGTAATTTCCAAATGTTATACTGACCATACTGTTTATAGTGCCCACATCTCCTGTTTTATCATGCCAGGTATTCTTGCAGTTGACTTGATGAAAGTCCTGTGGTTGTTTGATTGTTTGTATGTTGAGGATGTCTTTTGTAAATCTTTTCGTCGGGCAACGGGTGACAATAGTTGTAAGGAGACCTTGACTGATAATATTATGTTTGTTGACAACCAGCATCCATGACTTAAAGAGAAGATACATGGATGTACCATTGCTCGACATTTAGCAATGAGTTCCGTGCAAACCAGGGAATAGGGTCGACTTGAACTTACTATGAGGTACGAGCATAGCTCATTGTTAAAGGCATTATTTCCTTTGAATCATGAAATGCTTGTACCAAGCCAGGACACTTGACAATTTTCCGGTAGTTTCCGTTTCCACCTGATTTGTCTTTTTGTCTCATTGACTTCGGCTCTTTACAACTCTTTTCGGTAATTTTGTTGTTACCCTCGTTCCAAATGAAGAACAAAAAATAAAAAGAATAAAATCTTTGTTCTATTGCTTGATAAAATCCTGTATGTGTAGAGACTTTTCTCATGTACATTTACTCCATATCTTGTCATTGTTAATACACAATAATGTTTGGAAATGTAAAATGGCGATTTGTTTTGTCCAATAACAAACGTTTTGAATACTGGACTCTAAGATCTTGCATGTTTTGAGGTTGAAATTAAATAAGAGTCTTACAATTATACTTAGTCTTACTTTTTGCATGCCTGCCAACTTTAATTAACTAAATATGAGGCACTGTCTTGATTCAGCTCAGACATCGCTTGCTGAAGTATAAGTGTGCCATTTATCGACAACATCGGACTATTCCTTTCTGTTATTCTTAAGGATGTGGAATAGTCATTAGTGATAAGAACCAGTCAACAGATGGATATCCTCTGCATAACTTAATTCAGAATCCATCTAGATTTTTCATCTACTTCTCTCCCTAAACAAGTTTAAAGAATACTGAGTTGCAACGGGCACAGTGCAATAGTCCGAAGGTCCATTGGTCAGAAGGCCCATTGGTCCGAAGATCAATTATTCCAACGGTCCTTTATCCCGAAGGTCCATTGGTCCGAAGGTCCGAATGTCAATTTTCGCTGATATCTTAAACTTTATTTTTTACTAGAGGAATGACTATTGGACACGACAGCGATCCCCGAACCCCCTTTTGATATAGAACAAGAAAAGATGTGGCTATAATGCCAAATCAAGCTATTCGGTCTTTTAATTCTTAGTTTTTGGTATAGATCTTAAAGGGATATATGCCCAGACTAAGTAACATTTCTTCCAAAATTACGTCATTTAACACTCTCTAATTAATGCAAACTACGTTGAAAGGGACCCAAAATTAATAGATTTAATTGACTAAACACCATTATTATCATTATGTTCTGTGTATCTTATATATTTATTAGAACTGATATACAAGGGTTACATAAAGTCGTCGAGCCTTAATCTAAATATAACGTTTGATTAATAATAAAATTCTAAAAATACACACCATTGGTACTTTGACCTAATTGTTATTAACCAAAGTGATCGAAAAGCTATCACCTGTAAACAAAACAATCAATGTTATTTACATACATGTTGACCATACTGAGGAACGGGTTGTGTATGAATATTTGTGGTAATAACTATCTAAACATGAAAAAATCGCTTCAAATCATTATTAAAAACATCTTACCTGCTGCGACCTTATCCTTCTTCTATTTATTTCCTACCCACCTAATGTTCATCGTGTACTATGTTCCAACCCTAGATTTCGTACGAGGAGGAATGACCCGGTTACCGAAAGCTATAGTTTTATATAGCCCATGTGGCGGAGTGGTTTAGGGTGCTGAACATAGTGCAGGCGGTGTTGCCAAAAATGACAACAAAGCAGAGGTTCAAATCCAGCCTAAGAACTTGCTGGATTTTCCGATGTTAACAGGTTTAAAACGATGATTTTCATCACTGTTGGCATTCGGAATCATATATTCTACCTTTGAAGCTCACCTTACCAACACATTATCATTCATTATTGAAAACACAGCTCTTAAATTATTTGCATTCAGATAGTATATAACAGTAGAAAAAGTTCCGTATACCGAACTATTTCCTACACCACAGTCGTAATGAGGTCATTATGAAATGTATACTATATATTGAACAGATAAAGGGCTCGGATCCGAATAGTAAATAAATAATTGTGATAGACCATTTTTTCTGAACATTTTTAAAATCAAATTATGGAAGAATTCTAAAAAGGAATTCTAGGATATATTGTTGTTAGATAGAATTCCAAATAAATAAGTGGCCTTTAAAGGAATTTTCCAAAAAAAAATGTATTGTGAAGTCTAAAACAACGGCAGTAGAATACCGAAGGAACAGGGGAAGCGATGACTACAAAAATCGAAATCCGAAGACATGGCAAAAACGGCAACAGAGAAAAACAAAGACAAAACAAGGACGTGAGGCAGCTACAAGCACGGAAATAAAAAGACGACATTAAAAACTAAGGCACTCATAGTGTGAACTCCCATGAAAACCGGGAGTGACATCAGGTGCTCCGGAAGGGTAAGCATGTCCTGCCCCGCTAGCGACACCTGTCACACTATCAGTAAGGCATAAAGTGTTTTGAAAGGTCTGTTTGGTAGCGGATTGGTTAATGTCATTTTCTAACCCTTAGACAAAAACCAATGTGATCCATGATACATGCTACTTCTCTAACCCTCAAACAGTATCATGGTGAAATTTGGAAAAGCTTTTTGTAAATCTCTGAAGTATAATAACAATCACAAGGACAAATCGGTAGCACAAACATCACTCACGAAGACAAAACTAAAATGTTACAATATGATATACAAGACAACACGAAAAACGAAAGCACTGACAGTGTGAACTCCAATAAAAACCGGGAGTGACATCAGGTGCTCCGGATGGGTAAGCGTGTCCTGCTCCGCTAGCGGCACCCGTCACACTATCAGTGAGTCAATCCAGGGTTGAGTCAATACCGGTTATGTCAAATCCGTGAAGACGTGAAATCTAGCTGAAAATGTCCGTTTTCATTTGGGACACAGACACGTCATATCTGTCAATGATATCATGGTGACGGCCATAAAATTTCTGAAGGGATGAAAGCAACAAAGGCTGAACAAATCCCTGACTAAGCAACTTTTGGGACAGTGCTTTTGCTCTATTCAAAAAATCACTGTATAAACTACATGCGCGACAGTAACGAATCAACTGTGAAATGTACACTCCATAGGCTGGAGAGGTAGGTATATTGCTGCTCAGAGAGGGAAAATTCACAATTGGGAAGTCTGATTGACGTAAAAGTCTGTTCTAATTGTCACAAATTCTAAAAGTGTGGTTTATCGGTAGTATTTAAAAAACTTTGTGGTCTTGAAACTTTCATGATATTTTTTTCATGCATAGCTCTGTCCTTATCTGAATATTGGCTTTTCCATTTAGATCCTCTCTATCAGCTTTAACATTTGCTCGGTAAATGGACTTCCAAATGTCTGTCGAAATGCGCATTTGCAGAAAATAAATTGACAGTACCTTCGGTATTTTGTTATTTACCAAATACGAATTCCACTTTGGAATTCTACTTATTCAGAATTTCGTTATTTATACAAAACACTTGTCAAAACACAGACATGTACGCTAAAATTAAAAAAAAAGAGGCTTTCACATTTTCAAGAAATTTACCAAAGTCTGAATCAGAATCAAAATTCAAGAAGCGTATGAACAGATCATAAGCAACAATTCTGCAAGAAAACAAAGTAGAAGGTGTTCAAGTCGATCGCCCCGGGTGTCAAAATCGTCATCCTGGTGCCATAGTTTGCACCATAACCTTAATAAAACAAATCTGAAATCTTATTGCACATCTACATCAAATATGCACCAATTCTATAAAAAAAATAAGAACACTGGATCTAAAACTGTAGACGGAGCTCACGTCTATGAAATGTGTGAATGACAAACGGACTGAAAGAAGGACATACCAACGACAATATCCCCGAACTGACATTCAAAAGTGGTGGGATAATTAAATGTCTCGGTTTTTCCTGTCTTAGGGTGATAACAAATACAGATATGATCATATTTTAATGTTTCAAGTGACCGTATTTATGGCGCGATTAAAGCGTCGGACATGAATACTTATAGAAACAATGGAAGGATATGGGGTAAATGTACATAGGAAAAAGTATGTACAAATACATGGTAACACCATGCAATGGAACAACATCTTTATTGTTCTTCATTTTGAAGTCACCATGAGACCTGATGGCTAATAATTACTTTACTTATTACATACTTAGCGAAGATTATGTTCTGTTCTGCATTTGTAATATAGCCGGAAGTTAACAGTCCATATCATATGCCTAGTCTGATATAGCTATATCAGACCGCCTCGTTTTGAAATATCCATATGACATTATAACTCCTAATTTGAAGTATATCATTAACAGATTAAGGCATGGCCTTTTCCATATCAGAACGGTTATTATCCCTCGACCGATATCAGCCCCAGAAGTCTAGGGATGATAACCGTGCTGATGGCGTCTCGGGCTGATATGGGAGTCTCGGTATGATAACCGTGCTGATATGGAAAAGGCCATGTATTAATCTCTATATATTGTAAGGATCCAGTTTACTGATATTTCGACAAATTTTGTCTCTTTTATATCTAGTCAGTTCATATCAGCTGATCATGCAATTAGACATATTTGATTGATGATTTGATGTGTATTGTTGGCTTATGGAGACTCGTTTTGCCCAGGCTGTTAACTAATGATTAACACATAAAGTGTACGCAAAGTATTACAATATTACAGCTATATCGTGCATTTTGTACTTGCACGTTGTTACACATGTTGGAATAATTCAAGAAATTGACAACTAACGTCCCCCTTCGATGGCATTTTGACGAGGATATTGAGATTGACAATCTATTTCAAGGGCTTGGTTCAATTAGGTATGTTGATATTTCAATGTTCATCAAGTTATATTATTGAAACATGTCGTTTGCTTCTTGTTTTTCGCCTTTGAAGTGCACGGCATGAGGCCGACATTGCTGTGTTTACATTCCGTCAATACACTAATTTTACAGTCACTGCGCATGTGTACCGGGGTTTCCCAAATGTAGTGAGGTACGAGTGGGATAAACAGATATCGATCCCGCAAAGCGGCTATTTTTGAACATCGAAAATAAGAAATAACACAAACGACAGATACATTTTATTATTTTATAACTAATCTGAAACATAAGAAATATATTGCAACATGAGATATGAATGCATTTTAACTTTTAAGTGGCGGAGATCATTTCGCGCCACGAATAGCAATCGCTCTAGGGTCGCTATGGGGATTAGGAAATTTTTGCAATTGCTATGGTGCTAGAGTGCTACGTCGCTGCGCTCATCTGACGTAGCTGGGTCTTGGGTTAAGTAACGCTGAAGGAGAAGGCTGCGTTTTGGGTCGAGAAGAAAAACCTTGTTCAAAACTTGAAAAGAATTTGTATTATTATATATATATATATATATATATATATATATATACAGAAGGATAAGAAGGTAGGTTTTCCTATATATACTTAAAAATTGAGTAATTTTTAGTGGCAAGATATGCAGTAAATGTACTGATACAAGAAACAAGTTTTTGTCGTCAACTGCTGTAATACTGAACGTCTGAAGGAAGTGATATTCCGATTGTGTCTTTTACTATAAATATAAGACGTTGAAATAGTACATGTTGTAAATGTACATGTAGAAAGAAACAAATTTCATTTTAGAAAACCTGAAGTGAATTTCCAATACAATACATGTCTTTAGGTTTTAAATATAAATCTAAGGCATTAAAATTTACGTCAATTTACGTCGTTTTACTGACTGAAAATATACGTAATTGTAAACTTGTACTATCATTATCAGCAACATTGCAATATCCAGGAAACTGAATGTTTCACATTTTATTAATATAAAAAGAACCTCATATGAGCTAACTTTATAGAAGCCTTCAAACAATGAAGATATAACGGGAGAAGAGAAGACTGCAATAGATACACCATATATATATTGGTTTCCAAAAATAAATCATAAACTTTGTATTGCTTTTTGTATATAAAAATACGGCCTAAGTCCAGTATTCCCTTTTACCCCTTTATGTCACATCACGCTACCAACCCCGTGACATAATTTATGGTGGCAGCCGGTAGCGATATAACTTTAAAAATTTACTGAAACGAGTTATTTCGTATGATCGAACTTGCGTTTCGAGATAAACGGGATATACTGAACAAAAGTTTTGTTGATTATTAAAATAAACAAGTATAAAACCGTGAAAATTTACGGTTATTTTTAACCACACAAGATGCCAGCTAAACGGAAACCAAATAAGACGCAAGACAGCGACAAAGTAGTATCAGAAACGGAAAACGAAAATAATGACTCCCAAGACGAATGTATCACGGACCACGGAGATGAACCAAAACTGATTCGAAGTCAGGGTAGAGAAACTAACGAAGACTGGGATTCACCAGCAGACTGCTTTGAAAGTAACCAAGAAAGAAGGGGAAACGTCCGAATATTTACAGGAGAAAATGGAACTAATGACCTTACGTCCAGAACGAACATACAAAGAGAAGTAGCGGTCGATAGTTGTAATGAGAACTTACGCTCAAGAAATCGTAATCAAGGCATGCAAAATATAGAAGACAGACCCATGCTCAGTCTAAGAGCAGAGGGTAGAGATAGAACTCTTGACCAGGGTGACAGATATCACAGAACTACAAGCGAATTGTATATGAATAAACAGAAAAACGGACAAGGCATAGAAAGCCATAGAAGTACGCATAATCTAGACATGCCTGAATGCAGAGACCCAAGACTATACAACAGACATCTGAGAGCAGATGATTACTTTATGTCACAACAAGGACCCAGTATGACGGAAGGTTTAGAGATGAACAGAAATATAAGCCTTCCACTTAGACATGCAAGTGTAAATGCATTTGACAGAAATCAAGACCTGGAAGACCTAGATTATAATACCAACAGACCAGGCAACATGCACGAAAGACACATACGTTCTACAAGAATACGAAATGAGATTTATAGACCAAACAGAATGGAAATTGATGAACAACTTTACCACAGAGAAAGAAATATGGGCTCAAACATAAAACTACCAGCATTTACAGGTGAGGTTGAATGGAGAGTTTGGATCAGCAGATTCGAGGCCATAGCTCACAGACGAAGATGGACGGACGGAGAAAAGCTGGATGAACTGTTACCAAGATTACAGGGCGGAGCTGGAGAGTTTGTTTTCACCCAACTTCCAAAAATAACACTTAATAACTATAGAGAGCTAATAAGAGAGTTAAGCTACAGATACAGGATAATTGAAAATACAAAATCGTATGTAGTACAATTTGCAAACAGAAATCAAAAAGCAGGTGAATTAGTAGAGCAGTATGCAGCTTAACTAAAACGTCTACATCACAAGGCATACCCACATAAAGACAGGGCTCAAAGAAGGGAAGACTTATTAGAACGTTTTATGAGAGGTTTAATTGATGAAGAAGCCAGAAGATATAGATGAAGCCGTGTTTGCTGTCGTAGTATGCATAAGTGAAAGGCAGTTCACTACATACAGAGACCCCTATAACGACAGAAAGATGTAGAAACAGATCAGAAGAGCAAGTCATTTAGATGAAAGTTATGAAGGTGACACTGAAGATGAAGGCAGCATAACTCAATTTACCACAGATAAGACATACAGAGTAAATGCTCTTGGTGCACATAAAACGAGTAAGGTTCTGAACAACCAAAAAGAAAAGAGTAATAAAAATCAGAGACATGATAATGACAGAAAGGATTCTACAGATGAAAGTGAAACCAAGGCTCTGATTGAGCAATTAAAAAACAGAATATTAACTCTTGAAAAACAAGCCGAAGAAAAAAAGAATGAGGAAGAGAAAAAGAAAACACCAGTTTGCTATAACTGCAATAAACCAGGACACTACAGTAAGAACTGCAGAGCTCCCAAGAACAGGTTCAGAAGCCAGACATATAGTTATAATAACCAGTGCAATAGAGAGTCCATTGATCAACACAATATCCCTAGTTCTTTAAACTCGATGGGGCGACCTTATTAGGCCAACAGGAAGCCCAAGGAAATAATGGCCACCAAAATGAAGTAGAAGATAGAAAACATAAAAGACCTGAATCAAATGGAGCATATATAAAGGGGAAGGTACAGAATGTACCTATATTATTTACAGTAGATACAGGGGCCTCAAGGACAGTTTTGTCCACCAGAATCTTTAATAAAATAAACAAGGATAACAGACCAAATGTAATAAAATCCTCATGCTTATCTGGAGCATGTGGTGCTCCCTTAAAGGAGCTTGGTAAAGCAGAATTTGACATAAAATTAGGTGAACTTTGCTTAAGCAAAGAAATTATTATTGCTGAAATTGAGGATGAATGCCTTTCAGGTATGGATATACTACAAAATGACCCAGATGGACCTGGTGATGTACTTCTAAGTCAATCAGTAATTAAATTAAGAGGAATAGAAATTCCTATCCTACAAATGGGGGGTGAAGCCATAAGGCGAGTAACCTCAGCAGACCATTATGTTATACCAGGTTATTGTGAGGCAATTATTGATGTCTATGTACAAAGATATCAAGAGGATGATAAAAGCACCGAAAGTGAGTTTTTGGTAGAACCAACAGCAGAATTCAGCGGGAAATACTCATTATTGATGTCAAGAACTTTGGTTGATGTAAAGAACAAGGTAACCAATCAACTTAGAGTATTAAATCCATATTCGACAGAAGTTTCTATAAATCAAGATGCAGTAGTAGCAACTGCTGAAAAAACTAGACCTGAAATATATCATATTGGACTTGAAAATGAAATTGTAAGAGGAACAGAAAATGATCAAATTAGGAGAATACAAATGACTAACACAAATGAAAATATGAAATGTGTAGGTCACACGTATACCAGTGACAATTTACTGCTAGATAACAAGTTAGATTTGTATGATTCTATTCCAGCCCATTTGAAAGAGCTTTTTATCAAATCAGCAAACCACAGATCAGAAGAAAAGAAAGAAGTAGCTAGTATATTAATAAAGTATAAGAATTCATTTTCAGTAAATGATGATGATCTAGGCCTTACAAAGTTAACACAACATGAAATTGACACGGCTGATGCCTTGCCAATTAAACAGCCTCCTCGAAAAGTTCCCCTTGCTCTTGCTCAAGCTGAAAAGGAAGCAATTGATGAAATAGAAAGAAAGGGTGTTATTCGAAAGTCCACATCTCCATGGGCAAGCCCGCTTGTATTGGTGCGCAAGAAATCTGGATCAAAATTAAGACCATGTATAGATTTTCGAAGAGTCAATATGGTAACGCTCAATACACCAGCCTTTCCATTACCAAGGATACATGATTGCTTAGATGCAGTTGCAGGTGCAACCTTTTTCAGTTCTATGGACCTCACCAGCGGATATTTACAGATTCCCGTTAAGCCATGTGACATTCCTAAGACAGCTTTTTGCACAAAATATGACCAATACTGAGTTTTTGACAATGCCCTTTGGTTTAGTTGGAAGTAGCTCAACTTTCCAAAGAACCATGGAACTAATATTACAAGGCCTTCAGTGGTCTACAGCAATCATATAAATGCGCATATGCAGAAAGTAAATTCACAGTAACTTCGGTATTTAGTTATTTGTTACCACTGGGTCGATGCCACTGCTGGTGGACTGTTAGTCCCCGAGGGTATTCACCAGCCCAGTAGTCAGTACTTCGGTGCTGACCCGAAAGCCGATTATTTTTGAAACCTTCCAATATCTAAAATTTTGTAAATTTTATTGAAAACTAAGGAGTATCTCCCTCATGCAAAGCTCTGTCCTTAGCTGATTTTGGCTTTAAATTTAGATCACTTTGGTTATTTGTTCTCTATCAGTTTTTAAATATCTTTGAGGTTATGGTCTTCCAAACGTTTAGATTTTATCTGCACTGATGAGACATAAGTTGTCGAAATGCGCATATGCAGAAAGTAAATTCACAGTAACTTCGGTATTTAGTTATTAGTTATACATTGACGACATTGTGGTATTTGCAAGAAATTTCGAAGAGCATGCAATAAGAGTAAGGGAAGTCTTAGAGAGAATTTCTAAGGCAAATCTGAAGTTAAAACCAGACAAATGTGATTTGTTTCAAGGATCGATTACTTTTTTAGGGCATACAGTTTCAGAAAATGGTGTAAAACCATGCAATGATAATATTGAAAAAAATGCACAGTGGCCAAGACCAACAACAGTCAAACAAGTGAAACATATACTAGGAATGGGTTCTTATTTTAGACGATTTATCAAATCATATGCCAATATAGTAGGACCACTGGTTGATCTGACAAAGAAAGGAGTTAAATTTATCTGGTCAAATGAATGTGAAAAGGCTTTCATAGAAATAAAAGAGAAATTGACTAGTGCTGATGTCATGGGGCATCCCAATAATGAAGACGAATTTGTCATAGATGTTGATGCATCCGACCTGGGAATAGGGGGAGTCCTACAACAAATACAAAATGGCAGAGAAAGGGTGATAGCCTATGCCAGTCGTTCACTGAATCGAGCTGAAAAGAACTATTGTATCACACAGAAAGAACTATTAGCTGTAAAATTTTTCATAGAATATTTCCGACAATATCTTTTGGATAGGAAATTTAGACTTCGGGCAGACCATCAACCATTAGTATGGCTGTTTCGACTCAAAGAACCTAGAGGAAGAATAGCAAGGTGGATAGAAGTACTCTCAGGATACAATTTCAGTATAGAACACAAGGCTGGGAAGAAAATGGGACATGTAGATGCTCTAAGTAGGTGTGAATACCCGGAAAAATGTGACTTTTTTGATGAGGATACAACTAAAAACCTGAAATGTGGACCTTGCAAGAAATGCCTGAAAAGAACTGAAGACATGGTATACAGCAAACCCCAAGAATCAACTCAAAATTGTGAAACAGAAGAAATTAAAGAAAAAGAAGATAGTACTGTCTGTACAAGAAATGTAAAGACTAGAAATCAATCGAAGATGGGTGCAGAAAATACCAAATATGAAAAAGTCAAAACAGAAGACCTTCCATACACTAATCAACAATTAGCTAAAGCCCAGAAAGATGACTCGGATATGAAAGTCGTATATGAGTCCCTTGAAAGCAATAATAAACCTGCAAGTTCAGAGATGAGCCTATGTAGTCCGGAGACGAGGCATTATTGGATCCTATGGAACACACTCACACTAGTAAATGGAGTTATTACAAAAGAGTTTATAAAAGAAAATGGTACAGGCACTTATAGACAATGTCTAGTGCCAAAAAACATGCGTAATGATCTTATGTATCAAACGCACAATGCTTTATTGTCAGGACACCTAGGACAAAAGAAAACAAGACAGAGACTTATGCAGAAATATTACTGGTATAACATGAAGGAAGATGTCAATAATTATGTTTTAAAATGTACTATCTGTCAGCAAAATAAAACAAGTACAAGGAAGCCTAGATCTGCACTTGGTTCTTTAAAAGCAGGAGCTCCAATGGATTGTCTGGCCACAGACATACTTGGACCTCTACCAGTAACCCCAAGAAATAATCGTTACATTATAGTGGTAACTGACCACTTCAGTAAATGGGTGGAAATAATACCAATACCAGATCAGACTGCTGAGACATGTGCTCAAGTAATTTTGAACGAAGTCATATCTAGATACGGTTGCCCTCTGTCGTTGCACAGTGATCAAGGTAGAAATGATGAGAGCAATATTTTTAAAGAGCTTTGCAAGTTGTTAGAAATTAGAAAGACACGAACAAGTCCCAAGAATCCTAAGGGCAATGCTATAGCTGAAAGATTTAACAAGACTCTTGTAAGGATGATTAAAGCATATCTCAAAGGAGAACAAGAGAAATGGGATCTGATCCTAGGATGTCTAGCGTCAGCATACAGATCAACAGTCCATGAGTCAACAGGAGTCACACCTAATCTACTGATGTTGGGGCGTGAAGTGAGAATCCCTGCAGAACTTGCATATGGAAGTACAACAAATTATATACAAGAAAATGTGACATCATATGGAGAATATGTTGAACATCTCAAAGAATGTATGCAAAAAGCCCATTCAGTTGCACGCGAGAACATAGAATCCTCAATAAAGAGACATAAAGAAATATATGATGTAAAAATACATATTCACCAGGTGACATTGTGTGGCTATTAAATGAAAACAAGATAAAAGGGAGAGCGCAAAAGCTAGAACCAGCATATATTGGACCCTATCTTGTAACCAAAACAGTATCAGATCAAAATTTTATAATTCTTATAGACAGGAAAGTCAGTAAGTTAGTACATCATGACAAACTGAAGTGTTATAAGGGAGATAATCCACCAAATTGGATTACAAGAGAAAGAAAGAGACTGACAAAGCTGAAGAAATCTGAATAAAATTGGAATAAATATGATAAATTTATATTGGATAAAAGTTTAATTAACAAGTTATTTGTTAAATGTTAAATTTAGTATTTTCAACATTATTATTGATTTTGTTTGTACAAATGTTTAAAAAAAAATGTGAATAAAATAGAAACAGAGAGTTTCAACAAACTGAATGTTGTTTTATTACCCTTCAATGTAATTATTGACCTAAACCATGTGAACTGTTAGCTCATGAGGGGTACAAAGGAAGATAAGTAAGATGATAAATAAAATAATTGATGACCAAAAGCAAAATGTTGCTGAGAATAGAATGGTACATAACATATATGTTTATTGAGTGTCGGTTTACATGCATACGAGATGTTATGATTAGCATATAGTTTTAAAGATACCTTGTTAAATAGATGTGTTTTTAGGACACAAAATGACGAACACAAGCAAAAGGAGTAAATACATGAAAACAAAACGAGTAATATAGATGATATTACACAGAGAGTGTGTATAAAGTTACATTTTAAGAAGTTAGAGTAAAACATAATTGTATATTGGTTCATAGCAAAGGACTTGGATGTATCATGCCCATTTGCCTAAGCTTTGACAAAAAATTGAGAGTTAAAGAATTAATGAATTATCTCCCTTGGTAGAATTGAAGTGAATATTATAGTATACATGTATGTTACAGAGAAACATAATATGAGGTTATATGCTATTGTAGTAAATATGCATGAGACAAGTAAATTAACTAAATACCGAAGTTACTGTGAATTTATTTTCTGCAGATGCGCATTTCGACAACTTATGTCTCTTCAGTGCAGATAAAATCTAAATGTTTGGAAGACCGCAAAAATCAAAGATGTTAAACTGACAGAGAACAAATACCCAATATGATCTAAATGTAAAGCCAAAATTAGCTAAGGACAGAGCTTTGCATGAGGGAGATACTCCTTAGTTTTCAACAAAATTTACAAAAATTTAGATATTGTAAGGTTCGAAATATAATCGGCTTTCGGGTCAGCACCGAAGTACTGACTACTGGGCTGGTGAATACCCTCGGGGACTAACAGTCCACCAGCAGTGGCATCGACCCAGTGGTAACAATTAACTAAATACCGAAGTTACTGTGAATTTATTTTCTGCAGATGCGCATTTCGACAAATATTATGAGTAATGATATAGAAGTCTATACTTTTGGTATTTGGATGTGACATTCCCATTTATCAAGATTTTTAGATATGAAAAAAATGTTATGACACACATAAACATGAATCAATGAAAACATTGTGGTGATATACATGAATTATAAATTAAAAATAAAAACAAAAAACAAAAAAAAAAAAAA